>PPHD01008256.1:0-21990 GCA_002909625.1 Bambusicola thoracicus | reverse complement strand
TGCTGCTTGCATGGGTGTTTGCAGCCCTTCAGAGGTGGAAATATCCATTATATCCCATATCATCGGTACAGCGGGAGCTGCTCCCCCACCCCTCAGCCTCGTGCCCACGGCGCACCCCATGACCTAACACCTCTTCTCTCTTTCTCTGCAGCATGATGGAGTACTCCCTGGATGGACACAACGTCAGTCTGTCTGCCATCCGCACCGTGCGCGTGCTGCGGCCGCTGCGAGCCATTAACAGGGTCCCAAGTAAGTAACCATCAGCGTGGCTTTGGGGGGCTCAGCCTTAAGCCTTGTGAAATCCTCTTCTCTTGCTGCTGGGGGCAAGTTCATTGATTTGGGGGCTTTTCTTAGTGCGAAGTTAGACGTTGTTTATTATTAGTAGTAGTGTTAGCAAAGGACAAGGGAGATTTTATACCTGGGATGCCAAATTTTTGTGGCTGATTTCCAGCAAGTAACTCTCATCTACCACTAAGCAGCAAAGTTCCCATAAAGAAAGGGGAGAAATCCATTCTAAGAGATCTTCTTGCCCAGGATGGGCTCGCTTTCCTCCTCTCGGTTATTTAAGGTCTCTCAGTCTCTTTGCATTCAGGATTTGAAACGCTGCATTCTCCATCGTTGGTAAAACACCACGGAGGGTTTGCTGTCGTGTAGAACAAAATTGGGTTCATCCACAATAGGAAGTTCAAGTGGTCCCTAAATCCATTTTCAAGTGGCTTCAGCTGCTCGTCTCCTAAATCCAATTTGAAAGATGAACCAATACGGTGAAATAATTTCCTGCCATGCCAGCTGTAAGCTGAGCGACCCTTGCAAGGCACTAATTTCATTGCTCTTTATTCACTTTCTAACCATACTCTGCTCAATACAAAATGCAGTAGCATTGCATGGAAATCATGCATGCTTCTCGCCACAAAAAAAGTACATTTTGGGGTCTTTTTAAGAGCATGTTCAAATGACACACCCCACCAGGCATAGAACCATAGAATTGCTCATAGAATCATGAAAGTTGGAAAAGACCACTATGATCATCCAGTCCAACCACCCTCCCTGAGCGTCCAGCTGGGATTAATTGCCCAGCACGTCCACAGAAACACAGCACAGCAAACTCCCTCGGGTCAGTTTCAGTTCCAGTGCTTCAGACAAACGTGCAGTTCTCTTTGTCAGTCTGATGTTGGAGCTTTGAAGTGCAGCTTTCAGGCTGTCCACTACTGCGCTCCATAGTGTGATTGTTTTCTATTGGTCAGAAGACCGGCAACAGAAAACCATCAAGTTTTGTTACTAGCATATGAGATTAAACCCAATGATTTAAGCCTGTTTTTGGTGTTGCCCAGCACGATGGGCATCCAGGCTGGTCCAGCACCGTTACCAGCATCTCGAACCAGTGCCAGGCTGGGATCAGCATTCCTGGAGGATGGATAATCACAGATTTACCTATTTAAGAGACACCAGCTCCCTCCACTTGGCACTTTACTGCTGTCACTGTTTCAGACCAATGCTGTAATCCAGAGCCTGCGGAGAAAGGATAACAAAAACCCTCAGTGTGTTGGCTTTTGGGGTTTCCAGCAATGTTCTGTTGCTCTTCTTTCATCCATAGGGATGCTCCACCTCCAACAGGGGATCACCTGGGACACCCCCACTTCTCAGTCCTTACCCACGTCCCCAGTGCCAGAAAGCCACCAATCCAGAGCAGTGTTTTCAGCCACAAAACAACACCGAGCAGATATGAATTATGGCTAGGGCCTGGCGTGCAGTTGCAGGGACCCATGAGAAATAGCCCGGCGATGTATCCCCGTGGTGCCTGGGTGCTTTCCTGGGCTCCAGCCAGCGCTGCTAGCGCCGTGCTTCCAGGCACAATAAATTCACCCATGAGATTATTTCGTTTTTATTTGTTAAGAAAAGAAAGGAGAACCCCAGCCAATAAAAACATCGTCTCTATTAGAAATTATTCCTTGGAAATGACTGGAAAAATACAATTTCTGCAATTTATACGTTTGGCAGGGGCTGCCGTTTGGGTGGTTGGTTGGTTTTTTTTCAGTAGTGGCCGCTGTTTTTTCAAGCCTGTTTTGCTGCTTTGTTTTCATTTTTCTGCTGTACGGTTCCAACCCCGTTTCGCATGGAATGGGAACAGAAAGAAATCCTCCTTTCAGTCCAGGTGGTGCTTGTGGACTTTTCCCATCCCCGAGCACCCGGATAGCGAGCAGATGGCTTCCATCTCCAGAACGGTGCCACCCAACAGCCCAGAATGCCAGAAGTAGCGGAGTGGAAAAATGTTGTCTGGCACACAGAGAGGAATTTTAACCATTTTTCGGTAAGGTAGATAGGCACAGGGCTGGAGGCATCGTGGTGCACCGCTTCCTCTTTTCATCTGGCCCAGGAGCACCATGGGATGAGCAGGAGCATTGGAAACTGGTGGTGAGCTGGAAGTCAATGGGGGAAAACAGCTCACATCGGTGTGAGTGCAGCTCGTAGCATCATAGAATGGTTTGGGTTGGAAGGGACCCTTAATCATCTAGTTCCAACCCCTACTATAGGCAGAGACACCTCCCTCGAGCCCAGGTTGCTCCAAGTCCCATTCCCTCTTGGGGTGGCTGATGAGCTGAGGAGCAGACTCCATACAGGTGGTGAAAGGAGTTTGCTGAGCACTTTTTAGTGGGACAAAACGCTTCCAAAGGCGGCAGTGTCACCACCTGGCCCTGCAGATGCATGGTTTTCCATCATGCCGTAAACCTGAGCCCTTCTCTCTGCCGAGTGCTGGGCTCCTGATGCTCTGTTTCTTGTTTTATCCCTTCCTATGACTTAGCACTTGCTTTTGTCTGTTGCTCTTTTCATTATTCCTCCTCTCATCAATTATCCGCCGTTGAAATGAGAGCTGGTCACCGTCTCCGAGGCTCATTTAACCTCTGCTGAACAGCAAGTCCTCTTTCCCTTTTTATTCTGGCACTCTCTTTGGGTTTGAAGGTGCCCTGGGGCAGCACCCAATCCCTGCTCAGTCCATGCAGGGAGTGATGCCAGGAGCTGATGGGGACATGAAGGTTTGCTGCAGCCCTGCGAGCTTCGCTCATTGCTCCATCATTTTATTTAAGCTCAGAGTTCTTGCACAGAGATCAGCTTGTCCCTTGCAGCACAGGTGCTGGGGAGCCCCTGGTGTGTGTGTGTGTGCATGTTCACATTGAGCCTTACAGGGATTTGTAGGACTGAATGGAAAATCTGATGGGCGCATCCCAGTTCCTCTGCCCTGGCTGCACGATATGGAGCACCCTGCTTGTCCCATCACCCAGCAATTCTAACCTGTTTTCTCCTTCTCTCCCCAGGTATGCGAATACTCGTCACCCTGCTGTTAGATACTCTGCCTATGTTAGGCAACGTCCTCCTCTTGTGCTTCTTTGTTTTCTTCATCTTTGGGATCGTCGGTGTGCAGCTCTGGGCAGGGCTGCTGAGAAACAGGTGTTTCCTGGACAGGAATTTGGCAACGTAAGTACAGCAGAAGTCTCCTCCTATTCTTCCCTTCTCCCTCTTTCCTGATGGAGGAGCCCATAGTGCTGACAGTGGCACTCAGGGGGTGCTCAGAGGTGGTCCCCCCAGCACATCCTCTGAGTCCCATTTCCTTCCCAGCACTCAGACACTGTGGGTTGCTGGCTGCAGGACTCCAAGTCCAGCTGGGTGTTTCTTGTTGGCAGCTTTCTGAGGGTTTGCAGTGGCTTTCTTGTTCTTTTTTCCTGGAGGACCAAGGTGTCAGCACCATGTCCGAGGAAGCTGAGATCCCTGACAGTGGGAATTTGAGGATTTAGACCAGACAGAAGCATGAGAGCACTGTGAAAACTGCTGTGAGGGTCTGGGAGGTCACCCAGCATGGCACAGCTTCTAGCACGAGGTTAATTAGGAGTGTGCATGCCAGAACATGCAGCGGCATAGAGATGCTGCTGAAACACCCTGTATGTCTCTGGAGGAGCAGTAAGATAAGTCTCATGATGCTGAAGGCATGAAGGTATCACTCTCAGCCTGAAACAGGGATAAGGAACATGCAGCACATCCAATCACCTGCTGATGCAAACTTCAGTTTAGGTTCTTCCAAGCTCAGCAGTTGCATGGAACAGCATCCCTGCCAGGTGCTGCAGGTGCTAATACACCTTAATTGCCCAGATAACTTTTGCCTGGGTCCCCCCACCCTGCCTGTGGCCCTTCATTTAAATCTCAGCAGGGCCGTAGGTGCACCTGTCTCCAGCTCTCTTCCAGTCCCTCTGCCTCGACTGCCTGGATGGGTCTGGCCTTGGTCCATCACTTGTTACACTTGGAGCTGGCACTGGGTGACCCATGGCTGCTGGCTTGTTCCCTGTCATAGGGCAGCCCTGCCCTTGCTTGCCTTATCATCACCAGCAAAATCAGGACTGCATGTGAGTTGACACTGTCCCTGTGAGCTCCTGCAGAAAAGGAGGCATGCAGAACAAATCCTTGCAGAACGTCTCCTCTTAGGGGTTGCTGAAGACACCAGTGGCTCAGAGGTGAGGAAATGCATAAAGGCAACTAACTGGGGCAGCACAACTCTTCAAGAGGAGATACGGCCTCTATTTATGTCTGTCATCATCTGCTGCCTGCAATTGTATTGTCTTGGAAATGAGCAGGTATCATCCCTTGGATTTACCCTGGGTCCTGTTCCTGCCTCACACTGAGCAATGTGGTGGCACAGAGCTGTAGCTGGATGGGGGAGGGACCACCAAAGACCCTGGAGCAGGTGTCTAAAATACTGTGTGATTTCCTGCAAAGTGGAGCTTTTAAAATCAATCACAAGGTGATTATTTGCTAAATAGAGATATTAAGCAGCCAAGAAACAGGCTGTTATGTAAAGGCTATTAGCAGCATCAAAGGCATCACAGGATCTGCTTATCAGGGTCTTGACCACTCTCTGCAGCAGTCAGGTTCCTTGTGATCAGTCCTGGGAGCTGTTAGATGAGGCAGGAGCGCTGTGAGATGTTCTTCTTCCTCCTTCACAGCCCATCAGAGAAACCCCAGATTTACTCCGATGCTTTCACCCAGCCTGAAGCTGCCATCTGAGTCTGTTTTGCTGGGTAAACTTTAAACCATAGGAAACTGGCAGGAAATCCACAGTTCCAGGAATTGAAATAGTGTGCACTGACCCAGCCCTACGGTGGCCTTCATCACCCCAACAGTAAGTTGTGTAGGTGCAAAGGCGTGGAGTGAATCAGGAGTATTGTAACAGGGACAGATGTTGTGCACATGGCCCAAACCTCACAGCTCTAGCCTCAAATAAGCAATTCCCACTGACCAGCAATAGGATGCTGTCTGCCTGCAAAGCAGCGTGGACATGCAAGCCCAGGTTGGACTGGAGAGGATCCATCACTTGCTCCATTCCTGTGCCGAGCTGCTATGCTTGGCATCACTGCTGAAAGCCTTGACCATCCATCCCCTCCCAGGGAAAGCTGCCAATGAGAACAAAACAACATCCAAACCTTCAGGCAGGGGTTGTGGGATTAAAGTTAAGCTCTGGTTTTGGATAGAAGTAAACAGAGTGGAGCTCTGCAGGGAAGTAGGAATGAGATGCTGGTCATCTAGTCTCGTCTGCCAAGTCCTACTAAATCCCAGTGTTGTTGTCCTCAGTCTGAAATAATTCTCACCAGTGCTCCAGCAAGCTGTGGGTGATGGAGGGTGGATGGTGCCCTGTGCTGAGCAGGTGATGCTCCTGGTTCGGGTTTCCTTGCAGTGCTGTGAAGGGGAGGACCTGAGTGTTATGGGCAGGGCTCCCCGTGGTATTTTCAATGGATGTGTGAGGCTGTGACTCCCTGGCCAGAACTGGACATCAGCTGTGGCGCCTTGGGGGCTTCCGTGGTTCAGAGCCCCTTCAGCTCCTGGATTGCTTGGTGGCTGGGCTGTTTCGCTTAGCATCACGCAGCAGCGGGAATGGCAGTACCAGAACGGGCTCTGAGTGCAGGAGATTCCCAGCAGTGGGAACTGAAAGGGAAATTTCACATTGCTTTTGGGTTGGCCTGGTCTGAGAGCCTTCTCAGAAGGGCACGCGTGACCAGCAGTTTATCTGTAAGATCTCAGATCTGCTGTCCCCACGCAGCCCCTTTGGCTCCCTCCTGCCAGCAGGAGATGCTGCCATGGTCAATAAAGGATCTGGGTCACCCCCAGTGTGCTGTTGCTGCTCCTCGCTTGTGCGTTACGTTGTTGTGCAGAGGAGCATTTTCTTCCTTGTGGAGCCTTTCAGAGGGCTCAGCAGGTTGGGAAGGAGGAGAGGGGAGAGAGATGTGAAGTGTTTTGTATTTATCTAATGCTGCAGGACAGTTCTAATGTGAGCGCTTCGGTCTTAATTAACTCTGTATCCGCTTGGTATTGTACTGCCTTTGGCTCCTTGGCTTTTGTAGAAGTGTGCAAAGGCACACGCAGCTCAGGCAGGCAGCTGGCAGTTTGAAAGGTACTTCTGAGGGTTGCTTAATTGCTCCTCCCGGCATCTCTCCATGTCGCAGAGATGGGTTTGCAGCGGGGTTTCTTCCAGAACGCAGCCTCCCTTCAGAGGGACGTGAGCCCGTTTGGTGCTCTCTGCAAGCTGAAGCAGGATTGTGCTCAGACCACACTCCAGCACTTAGGGATGATGCCATGGCAGGACTGAGCCCAGGGCAGAGGGGGCAGAGAGCACTTCAGCCTCCCTTAGTGTGGGAGAGGATGGACTGTCCTGCTTCAGTGCTATCCTTCCTGCACATAAACGTGCCCAGGGAAATACAGCAAAGCTGCTGTAAGCCCAGAGAAAGATGCACGCTGGGCAGCTGGCCGAGAAATGGGCGTTAATCCTTTCTAATGTGATAACAAGATCCATCCTGGGGCTTAGTTTCTCAGGACTTTTCCCCAGAGCACAAGAGTCTCGCGATTAGTGGATTCATTAGCATTAATAAGTTCTTTGAACTGCTCCTGTTGCCAACAACCAAGGCAGCCCGACTGGCCTTTCGTGCACATGGAGGTAGGTGGTCTTGGCAGGGCAGCTGTGGATGTTGGGGATTCTCCCATTCTGCAACACTTCTCATTCCTGCTCTCTTCCTGTCTTTCCCCTTGTTGGTTTTGCCAGCACAACCTTCAAACAGGGGAACTGGAAGAAGGTCTTAGATGGGCAGCGTTGAAAGCTGATGGAGGAATCCCTTTCCACTGCCCCCTCTGTGTCACTGGGGCCCTCCTAGCCACATGGATGCTCGTGGTGTCCTGTGCCCAGGCAGACAAAGAAGGGAGAAAGGCTTGAAAAGGGCCAGGCAGGAGCTGGCCCTGATGCACTTGATTTTGACTTGTTGAGGACAGGGCCCTTCTGGTTTGTAAATTATTTTTGTAGGGGGGGGATGTTGCAAAAATGAGCAAGGCGGAGAGAAGGGAGGATAAAACCATTTAGCCGCAGAGCCACACCAAACTTCGTCCACCCTTTGCAATCAAGCTGTGCTTTATTTCCCTGCTTTTATTTTCTTCCCACAGTCACCAAAGTGTCCCCAGCGTCTCTCCACAGCTTATTAGATCGCAGCCCGAGGCAGCATGTTTGCAAGCAGCCTTTTCTCCTTCAGCCCAAGGCTTCCTAAACTGTGACTCAGAGGCAGCGTGCAGCCTCTGAGATCTGACTGGCTCATCGAGGGCCTTACATGCTGCAACGTGTAGTGAATAGAGAGGCACGGAATGGGATAGGGTTCGGTCCTATGGCTCCCCAGCCTGGCTGCGTTCCTCCCTCCAACAAAACTGGGTGCGTGGACTCCCACAGAACCGGCTGGCACAGTGCTAGCTGTATACCTGCCCAGCTAGGGTGGGCACAGCTGGAGGCTGAAATGAAGACGATTCATCCAAGTCAATGCAAGTGTGTCCCTCCTGCAGCTGGGAGGGCAGTCAGCTGCGTGCGGCACTGAATGCCATGTGTCACTGTGCTACGGTGCGAAAGGCAGCTCGTGTGGCTGAATGCTGTGTGTCATTGTGCCACAGTGGGAGAGAGGTGGCTCCCAGGGGCTCGGCTGTGAGATCGGAGCAGAGCATCACACTGACGCATCAGCCCTTCTGTCTGAGCACTTCTTCCATGGGCAGTGTTCTTGGCACAGGCTTATGTGTGTCTGCATTTGAACATGAAACTGCTCCCGGGAAAGGAGCTTGTGCAGCCATAGCTGCTAATTACCCAATCATCCCTCCAGATGGTCCCTCTCCCTCTGCAAGTCCAGCTTTGCTCTGGGTAGAATCCTAATTACGCTGGCCTGCGAGCTGCAGCATGCTGAGCCTTCCCGTCCCACCTGCTGCCAACTGCCTTTTGCGATCGGGGAACTCCTGCTGCTGGTGTTGCTTCCAGGGTGGGGAAGGAAATAAGCTTTTGGAGAGTTTCGCAGCTCCTCCTGGCTCTGGAGGAAATTCTCCTTTGTGATCAGTTCTGGTCTGGAGGAGCGTCATCTGGAGCGGCACATCCAGATCAAAGGGCATTGCTTTAAGCAAAACAAGAAAGAGACAGAGACGTTTCCAGGATCACTCAGCCTTGCTGCAGGGATAGGAGTTCAATGCATAGCTTCAGGTGTGCAAGTTAAGGGCTGTGAGACTTGCCTGTGGCTCTCCCTGCTGCAAGCAGCAGGTTTGGGCACTGGGAGCTGCCCAATCCAAGCCAGAGCTTTGGGTTTACGTGATGCACCTCATCAGGATTTGATGAGAATTGTGGAGGGCTGTAGAACCTAAACTGGAGGTCTGCTTTGATGGGAAGGTACCACGTGAGACATCTCAGCATCTCTCGTGCCATTGCCTCAGGGACTCAGAGAGTGGCTTTGCAAGGTCCAGGTTTCTGTATCTGAATGCAGCCCCTCTGTACCCAATAAGGCCAAAACAGGCAAAGTTGCTGCTTGTTTCTTCTCCTGCTCCCTCTGTTTCTTCACTCAAGTTCCTCTGTTGTCTTTGCCCACAGACTGTAGCAACTCCAGACGCATCCCCGTGTCTCAGTGCCTTTTAATCCTTTGCAAACCTCCACCATAACCCCCTCTGTGTGACAAACTCCTCTGCCTGTAGCATCTGATCTTCCAGCAAACAAGGTGCTGGTACAGTGCTCGCCTTTATCTTCAGCTTGTTTTATATGGAAATTTCCTCCAAGTGAAACCGTTCCGTGGGCGGGGAAGGAGAGGGCTGAAGGAAAAAAAACATTTTTCATGTGTTTCTTCCTTGTCTGTTGAATCTAAGGTACAGGGAGGCAGATTTTACAGTTGCGTCTGGGGGGAAATGGGAGTGTTGTGTGATGGGAGGTGAACAGCTGCTGAATGAGCTGTTAGTCACAGCCAACAATGCCCAGTTCCTCTGCCGTGCTCCTCTTGCAGCTGGATGAATCTCAGCAGCCATCTCTAACCTCACCCAGGTAATTTATCAGCGGAGGAAGAAGTTGTTCAGGAAAGTTGTTCAGGGCTCATTTCCCCTTAGCTCTGCCCTGCAGCAATTGCTTTCTCCTAAAGCGCGGTTGCTGAGTGACTCCTGCTTTGCTCAGGGGTTATGAGGAGCAATTTCAGACCATCATACAGAACATCACTTGCTCGGCAATCGTTAGGGCTGCATTTATTCAATAGTTGGGAACATTCAGAGCAGATTGAACAAGAGAAAATACGGCTGTCCTGTCTTGAAGAATTACCTGCTTGTCTGCAACCCACGTCTCGCTCGGTCATGTAATTTGTGTTGCTTTTATCCCTTATCTCCTGCTTGATGGTAGAGCACCTCAGATCCCCACACAGCAGATCTGCTGCTGGAGGTCTTCTCACCTTCCTGCTTTGAGCAGTGCTGCAGCAGGGAGTGCTGATGTGCTCCACAAATGCTCATCCATTGCCATGGAGAGGCCTGGACTCAGAGCACCGCTTGGAAAAGGCACATCCCTGCCGTGCTGTAATTAGAGCACTCGCTTATCTTCTCTCTAACGGAGCTATATAACTTTATCCAGGTCAATTAAGTCAGCATCCAGTTACCATTAATGTGGACTCTTTTCTTCTGTAAGAACAGAAGGAATTTGAGATGCCCGTGGCTGCCTCTCTCCTTATTAAAGTGCAGCTCACTCATCCTGGAGACGTGCTGGGAGGGAAATTTCTTGGAAAGCTGCTTTGCCTTCGGGTCATCTGAAGCATGATCTGAGCATCAGAAGAGCTCTCTTAAAATCCTTAGCTGGGAACAAAAAGTTAGCAGCCCTGGCTTTTAGGAAGCACCTGGGCTGCTTTTTTCCTCTCTCTTTACCACTTCATTTCAGCTGTCAGCAGTCTTGCCTCATTTGTTCACTCAGAAAACTCAGGCTGATATTTAACTGAAAGATCACTGGAGCCTTACAGGATGCTGTAAGCAAACAGCTTTACAGGCAATGGTCGGGGCTGACGTCTCAGCTGTGACTTGCTGTCCCCTGTCTGATGAGGTGGAAATGGGAGGAATTGGCATTGAGCTGCTGGGCTTTGGGACTTGCAGGCAGGAGGGAGGCACTTCAGAGTGGTGCAGGTGCTGGGATCTCGTCCTGCTACTGATGAGATATGGTCCAGACTCAGGGTCTTACATTTGGCCATGGAAGGAGGCAGCATAAGCGATGTTTTTGGAAGTATTTGTTAGTCTTGCTTCTCTTTGGTTGCTCTATAATGCTGAGGAGCAGGTGCTGGGTTTGCACTGCACGATGGGCACTGGTGCTCCTGACTCCAGGGGCACAGCTGTGGAGGGGGCACTGCACAGAGAGAGGTAGTAATGGAGGGTGTGATGGCAGCTGTCGCGTGGAGCTGCAGGAAGAGTTGTTGTTCTGTGGACAGCAGGCTTTCGCAGAATGGTTTGAGTTGGAAGGGATCTCTAAGGGCCGTCTGGTCCCACTCCCTGCACAGCTCCATCAGTGCTCAGAGCCCCATCCAGCCTGACTGTGGGTGTGTGCAGGGATAGGGCATCACCACCTCTCTGGGCACCCTGTTCTCATCCATCTTTCCTTCTTCCCCTCCAGGACATATAACCTTACCTTCCTGCATCCGTACTACCGCACAGACGAAGCAGAGGAGAATCCGTTCATCTGCTCATCCCATCGTGAGAACGGCATGCAGAAATGCTCCAACATCCCAACCAGGAAGGAGTACAAGGTGGAGTGCACCTTGAGCATGGACTCCTACACCCCAAGTTTATACAACCCTGACTTCAGCAGCAAGAATGCCTGCATAAACTGGAACCAATATTACAACGTATGCATGGCAGGGGATGTAAACCCACACAATGGAGCTATTAATTTTGATAATATTGGCTATGCGTGGATAGCTATATTTCAGGTATGGTTCTCTAAAGGTTTCCTGTTTCTTTTTTTTTGTCATCCTTTGCTCGGGAGGATTTTGATCAGTACCTCAATGGAGAAAGGAATGTGCTTGCCACCTGCATGAAGCTGCACATAAAGGCACGTAGAGTAAATGAATCAGACATTGTGCACCAATGCTCCAAGAGAGCACTCGGAGAGAATGGAATGGCCACTTTTCAGTGTTCTGGGAGAGGGGGGAAATGCTTCAGGCAGACAAAAATCTGGCAAGTTGTGACACTGTAGATTCGCCCTGGATAAATCCTAAGAAGGAAACCTCTATGGGAGTTGGGGTCCTTATTTATTGCTGCAGCATCAGGAAGTGGAGAAAAACGTCCACATCCTTAAGCAAGATTTAATATTGTTCTGAAATGTAGCAGCTAGCACGATGGCAAAATTTGGGTCTGAATCAAGAGTTGCAAGGTCATACTGGTTAGTATGGTATGCTATGGGGAGGAGTAAATAACCTAAACAGGCTATTCTGGCTAGAATGCCTGGGAAGAGGTGTCTGCTCACGTGGGGCTGGAGTCTGACTTGATGCACTTGTACAGCTCTGCACTTGAGACCCCAGTGCTTCTGGCTCAGGCTGGGGAAGACTTCACGGGTGGCAAATGATAAGGCATACTCCAGTAACCAAAGCACTTCCAGTGCATTTGTAGCTCTGGAACACTGCAGAGCTCATCTGCGCAGTCCCGAGGCAGTGGTCTTGTAGGGCTGGTGGATTTGAAATGAGCTGTGCGTGGTTTTCAGCCTTTATTTTGCAGTTTGTTTTGGATGCCGATTTCTTTGTGCTTTCAGCTACGCGTCCTATTTTATTTGGTCTTCCTGAAGAGCAGGTGATGTCTATTCCTAAAAGAGAGACAATCTCCTTTCAGTTTTCTTAATGACAAATAATTGCTCATTCACCTCTCTAAATTCCAGTTCTGAATTTCCTTCTGGTTTCGTATTATAATATGAACGTAATAACTTGTCATTTTATCTGAGAGCTGTGAAGAGGCGTTTGCTTGCTCTGAGCATCTTGTTTGCTCTCGCAGCAGTACACCTCAGATTGCAGCATTGCTGGTGTCAGGAGCTCAAAACAAAACCCAGAAGGGCTCAGACAGACCTCACGCCTCTGTTGAGCTGTTTTTAAAGATGCTTGGCTTCTCTCCTGGAATTAATATGTCACAAGAGAGTCCTGACTGGTGGTGAGTGCTGCATGAAGGGAAGAGGGAAATGAAAGCATGAGTGTTAGGTGGGTCTCCGGCTGCACTTGGCTTTCTCCTCCTCCTGCTCTCACCCAGTTGATGGATGTGCCCAGGAGGTCCTCTCTGGCTCCCATCACAGGACAACGGTGTTCTTTCCAGAGAAAGGGCAGAGACCGATGCGTTGCACACCGACTGTGCGAGTGCACTGAAATTGAGCAGGTGCTTCTGCAGGGCTCCCGCTTCCTTTGTACTTCTCGAGCAGATCTGCGGGCAGCAAAGCCTTCATTTCGTGTTGGTATTCCGTTTCTCCAGCATGCGTGGCCTGAAAGTGTGTAGGTTTAACTCTCAAAGATTTCAGCCGGTATCTTTGGAAAGAGCAGAGGGTCTGGCAAAGTTGGATCTTGTACCCATACATCACTTTAGCTCATGCCAGCAGGTTTATGGATGAATTTAATGCCACTTAGGCCATCCAGGTGCTAAAGAGTGTTTCCAGACAAACAAGGCTCTTACATCTTTATTCCCTTGCCCTCTCTGAGTTTTCAGAATAGGAAATGGAAACGATATAACTCCAGGTAAAGAAGCAGCTGCTGGGAGTAAGGTGGTTGCTTAGCTGGGGTGTGGAAAGACTAAATCATTACTGCAAGAGGTTGGATGCTAAATCAAAACAATTGCTATGAGCAGAGAACATTTAACAAATAAAGCTGTTGAGTTGTGCTCTCGTTACGTTTAATATTGAGGCTGGGTAGCACCAGGTCAGCAGTTAGATGAGGCCTCAGAGGAAGGAATGAAGAAAGTAGAACTGATGGCTTTCGTAGCCTGGGAGCTTCCCTGTGAGCTGGTATTGAATTACCGGGCAGAAAGCACTCTGCTGTGCTCCGAATGAGACGGATCCAATTGTCCTGAGCCCTTCTGGGGAATAATGAATACGTGGTACTTTGCAGGGGTTATGACAGAGGACTGAACCTCAAGGGCTGGAGAGCCTCCCGTTTGCATAATGGCAGCCTTAAGACTCAGCTGGATAAAGCATCCCTCATGATTTATCCCAAATGAGTTTGAAATCTAGCACGGTTTAAGAGCTGTCAGAAGGCAGATTGGTGAAATGAGCCCCACAGGTGAAATAGGGAAGGAATCTTCTGAGTACGGTGACTGCAAATTGTGCCCATGAGTTTTCAAGGGCAGTCTGATACTGTGCAGTCTGCAAGCAAACAAAACCAAAAGCAGACCTTGACAGGGGAACCTGGATTTCTCCGCTCCTTGTGGATGGGATGCCAGTGCAGGAAGCCAGCAGCGTGGCTGAGCTTTCTCAGCTGCCAGAGTTTGGATTTGAGAAGCTAAGCTGAGAGACATTTAGCTGCAAGGTAGTGATCCTAAACTTGCAGATAACCTGGTATACGGATGGGACATATGGTGGGGCACACCAAGCAGTGAAATACATTGCTGACCTAAGCAGAAGAGTGAGAAGCATCAAACAGGAGAGCCAACCCAGTGCAGACAAAATCCGAAAGTAGTAAGGGCAGTAGCTGCATTCATGGGTGTTTGCAAGGATAATAATTCCTTATGTAATCCTGAAAGTGATTCATGTTTTGATTCCCCTCATTTGTTGTGTAATAGGCTAATTCATGTATATATTTGTTACAAAGGCACGTTCAATGGCAAATTATATGAACTAATTAGCTTATTAGAGAATAAATGAAAGGAGATAGAACCTAAATTAACTGTGAGGTTTGGCATGATATTAAGATCCCTTTACTGCATATGAATTTCAGCCATAACAATAAGAGCGGTAATTACAGGTATTGTCACACTGCAGATGATGAATTACTCACCTAACCAAAGTCCAATTTAATTTGAGTTAGTGACAGTCTCAGCGGAAGAACCAAAACGCTGCCATGTTCATAGCCATCAGCCAAGCACAGCCAGGCCTGAATGCAGAAACCCCATTATGTATGCTATATAAGGGCTTTGGATGGTTGCCGAGTTTGGGAAAAATAAAGATGATTTAGGCTGCTTTGTAAATCATAGAACCGTTTGTGTAGGTGACTTCGGGTCTGACCTGCAGAAGAGCAAAGACTCCTAATAGCACTTTACATCGGGAGGCAAAGCTGATGGAGCAATAACCATCAGTGGGGTGGAAGCAAGGAGAGATCAGGGGAACAAACTTCCTCTGTGCCTCCTTCCAGGATGTAGGTGCAAGGACTGAATTTTGAGAGCGAGCTTTAAGGAAATGTTGTCCAACACAGGAGAATATTTGTTTGGCAACTTGAGGGGTTTGGACGCTTCTGGTGAGGGCTGATTTTCCCTTTCCATGGCTTCCTCTTAATACGGTGCATTCCAGAAATATCTACATTTTCCAAGGGGCTTCCTTAGAAGATGCTCTTGAAGTTACTATCTGGATGCAGCTCTCGGATTCGTGACTCTCTTCCTGGCTTCTGAGTGCATATTGCTTCTACGAGGCTTCGCTGTAAGAAGACATCTCCGTTAACAAGTTAATCAAGTCCTACAGGTAACACATCTCTGGACCGTCATCAGAAGGCCCTAGCGAGGGAATTCTCAGAGGAGACTGCTTTGCATTCAGCATCTCCCTTACTGCTGTCAGAAGGAGGAAAGAAAAACCTGGTCGTGCTCATGAGAGCTGACGACAGCCCAGCAGGCGCACGACATGATGAGAATGCCCAAGAAAGGAAAAGCTGAATCACCTTCTCAAAGATGTCTGGAAATAGAGCAGCATTAAAGGAACTGCCAGTAGCAGCAAGAGGTTGAGGAGTTATCTTGATAGCGTGCTTAGTGGAGAACTCATTGCACCCCCTGCACTGAAGCTAGGAATGTGTCAGCCCTGCAGGTGTGGTGACCTGCTCAAGAAGAAAAGTTTGGGATGGGAGGTTGGGGGAATGGATGCCACCCACTTCCTCCTTCCTTTGTCCTTCTGTGGATGCTGCACTCTGGAGATAACGGCAGGCTGCCTGAGCATTGTGACAGCCTGCAGTGACAGCCACCTGCTGCCGGCCACCTGCTGGCACAGTCCTTTTGTTTGCATGTGAAGTTCCCTTTCCTGTGTACCTCCAGCACATCAGGACAAAAAAGCTCCTGGGAACTTGTGCGAGCTATCTCAATGTAATCCCGGACTGATTCACTTGGATCCTGCTCCACGTGCTGATGGGGAGCTTGCTTTGCCTCCGTGCTGCTGACTGCTGCCACCACGATGCATACCTTGCTCACTGTCCTGCAGGAGGTTAGCTGAGGAGGTTCACATCATGGGATGAGATTCCAGGTTTGGAGGGGGGAAGGTCCATTCTTCCCAATTCTCTGTTAACTTCTATTCTGTGCTGGGATCTGCTAGATGTGGGTCCCTGCCCACCCAAACCGTGCTATGATTCTATGGCTATTTTGTGAAACAGAAGGAGTGGAAATAGCCTGAGGCTTCCAACTGCAATTCTATGTATGCATGCAACACGTAGTCCTGTGGGCTAGGATTTCCAGAAGCAGCTGCCATTTTGGGTGCCCTTGCTTTCAGAGTTTGTTGAATTGATCATTTTTTTGGCCAAAAAGGGACTTTTCTTGGTCAGACGTTTCATTCTTTAAACTAGAGATGTGTGTCATTAAACCAGACATGATGTGTGTCAGCAGCGCTCATCTGCGCTGAGTTTGGCCAGAAGTTTTGGCCGTCATCGAAATGATAGGGTTTGAGTTTTGTTGGTGTTGTGTTGTTGTTGTTTCTTAATTTGGCCAGCACACCAAACGCCATTTGCTGCATTCGAAGAGCTTTCATGCTGAATACCCAATCTAAAATTATCCAGCCCCTTTAAAGTATCTCAGAATGTGCTTCCAAGAGGACTGGATGCGCTTGAAAAACCTTTAATTTTGAAGGCTAGGAGGAATTGTCCCACAGAGCACAAGTCAGAGCCATCCCAATTCCAGCACTGGGCCCAGCAGCACATGGGAGGTATTAGAAGGACCCAGGATTAGATGGTAACCTGCTGTGAACTCTGTAGCTTTGGAAGGGTTTCATCCTACCTCAAAAATGACAGATTTTGGTATTCAAGGTAGAAAGAGGAGTTCCTGCAGCAAGCTATGGCTCTCTGGAGTGATGTTAGAGATAACAAAGATCCTCGCTGTCTGTGTTGGGCTCAGTACCCCAAACTGCTGCAGATCCCGGTGGTGTCTGTTGTGCACACCCCGCTTTCAGCAGCGCTCTCAGTGTGGCGTAGGCTCCCTTCTCAGTGCAGGTGCTTCATCTTTCAGCTTTGCTATGAAACTCTGATTTATGGCTCTATATGATAATGGACTCATTATTGCTGAAGTTAAGCAGTTAAGTACATTCCCTGTGCATAAGATACTTTACACAAACAATGAAGACAGGATAATTATCGCAGTAAATCAAACCTCATGAATATGGACTGAGATGTGATTTGTTATAAGCAGCAGTCATCTGAAATCAGGAATGTTTTTGCTGTCAGATGAGGATCTTGCATTATTTAGCACTAAGTGGGGAGACAGCAACAGACCTTTATTATTGTGCAGCAGAAGTTGCTGAGGTCTGATGCCATTTTAAGCTCTTAAGTTCAGTTTCACGATGTTCAGAGCCACCGGTAACATTGTGACCTGCCCAACTTTATTGCACGCTGGCTGCGCTCTGCTTTTTGAGATCCAAGGCAAATGCAAGGTTGCCCTGTTTCCCTTTATTTTCTGTTTTGCAAATTTCAGAGCAGATGCATGCTTTGCAAGGCTTTACACAGGAACTGCTTAAACTTTCTTTGCAAAGTGAGCAAGTCCTCGAGGCGAAAGGAGAAGCATCCGTTCCAAGGACATTGCTCAGAATACAATACAACCTGTTTTTCTGGCCACACAGGTTACTTAACAACATGTGTCAGGGGGAAATAATTAAAATTATGAAATTGACTTCAAAAACAGTGATTTGATTAGCTGCCAAGCGTGCTGCATCCAGAAGAGGAATACTCCATTATTCACTGGCCAGTGCTTGCTAGCCAAATTGATGCTCCAGAGAGGACAAAGCACGTAGATAAGAGGCTTTCTGAGATGAATGCTGGAGGCTTTATAAAACTTACTGAGAGCATCACAGTAATTAATAGCTTTCAGAGTTTATGTTGTTGTATCTTGTCTCGATGAGGCTGGTAGGAAAAAAAAGTATTGCTGCCTGGCCAGGGAAATGAGATACAAGTGAAAAACAAAACCAACAAAATGGAATCATCATGACAGCACTGAGTTGCTGTTCAGTTTAGCATAATTGATTTTGCTGCTGTAATGACCATCTTGTCCCCAAAGGACCTCGTTTAGGCCAAAAAAAAGAAAAAGAAAAGGCTAAGTGCAGATTGTTTATATGAATGAAGATGAACTCTTCCAATGGTTTGGGAGCGCTTGGGTTTCTCTATCTGCCCACCCTCTGCTCCAGTCGGGTGCTGAGCTGAACAGGCAGCTGCAATTCTGACATCAGCCCAGGGTGTGTTTTATGGGGGTTGATCAGAGGGCGATGTGCCGATTTGGGTTCCTGTGCTTAAGGAGGCCGGTTCGGGTAATCACAGAAATGCAATCCTACCATAGGAAAGGTCCAGCCTCTGGGCTAGCTTGGAGTTCTGTACGCTGTACCTTCAGTTCTTAGAATCACAACAGTCTTCCTAACTTCCTTCAGTCGAGCAGTGGCACCTGGGGGTTGGTTTGTCTGCAGCAGTCCGTCTGGCAGTAGCCATCAGTGCCTTCTGATACACAGGAAAAGAGTTCAGCGTTTGCCGACTGGAGGAGCTGAGGTTGGAGTTGGGGTGTTTGGGTGTGCTTTTTCCCTTCCCCGGGTAATTATATTTTTATTATTTTTTCCTTTTTCTCAACTGACACGAAAGCAAAAAATAACCTGCTCTGCTATGGGTTACGGCCAAGAACTCGCAAAAAAAAAATGTTGGCAGAGCACAAGGATGGGGATTTTTATGGTGAAAACTCCTTGGGATAATAAAAGAAATTGTTCTGCAGAGACCTTTCATGTGATCCCAGGAAAAAAAACAACGTAAACTTTCCGTCTCCCTGGGAACAGTGAGGAGGTCTGAGTTAATTGCCAGTGTCTTTAATCTACATCTCCCTTGTGATTTTCACTCTGGAGTATCACACTGATTCTGATTAGCTTGACTGGATTCTGTCCCCAGTTATGCTGCTGTAAATCAGATGAGCATCTTTGTGAGAGCTGATGAGATTATTGTGGTATGAGCAAACCGAGAGAAGCAGAATCACTGAGCAAGGAGACTTAAACATACAATCCAACTGTCCGCTCCCCCTCCTGTCCATCTGAATGTGGCGATGGGGGAATGCCAGGCTGGGAACTGCACGGAGGAGCTGAAGATTGATGAAGTCACAATCTGTCTTTCCATTCACCTCGGTGAGCTTTCACTTAAATCCTCTCTCTGATGGGAGAGAGGCTCAGACACAAGATTCAGGGCTTTAGTACTTGGCCTTAAAGGTTATTAATGGGAGAAAAATAACATATCCTATATCTTACGCAGCCCATGCTGTGTAAGAGCTACAGGACTGAGTGAGCGGGCGAGGACTGCACTGAGCATCACAGAGGATCTGCCAGAGGTTCGGCGATGGCTCTATTCTCTGTCCGGAGCCTCAGTCCTTTGGAGGCCAAAATCCTTTCCCTGTGCAAAGGGGGCAACATCTCCTTTCCCTCCAGGTCTGCTGCATGCGAATGCAGTTGGCAGCACTCCCGAGTGCAACCCTGCCAATCATCTTAATTGAATCTTTCGGTTGTTTCCCTACAGCTGATGATTTTAGTGTGCCACCTATCTTGCGCATCTTTTTTCATCAGGGCAGAATTAAAAAGCGTGTTTCTTGCCATCTTATCTCTGTTGATAAATGATTACATGTTGTGTTTATTGGAAGCTTTGAACTGGTGCATTTGGAGGGGCTGTTTTATGCGTCTGTCTGCGAACAACCACGGCTTCGACATCGTTTCATTACTGAGAATGGATTGCTGAGGCTGGAAGGCACGGGAAAGGTGCTCCAGGTCCTCAGAAGACATCCATAAAGAGCTTGGAGGGCCAAATGCTGGAGCTGCCATCAAGTGGATTAATCAGATGGGAAACTGCGGAGTGGAAGAAGTCATTTCTGCTTAGCAAAGTAGGTGGTATTGCGCTCAGGAGGCCCCAAGGGAGGAACAGTAGTCCAGGCAATGCTGAAAAAAATGTATCAGTGTTCTTGGAATTCTTGAGAGAATAGAAGGAGTTGTTAGCTTTCCCTCTGAATTCATCTGGTCTGAGAATAAATGCGTGGGATCAAAGTCTGTGCCGCAGCAGTGAACCTTGCGCCAGTGCAGATGCCTCTGTCTTGGTTCCAAAAATAGTTAAGGAATTTAGTTTGTGGCGGATAGACCAGCTGTTGGCAGATTCAAATGGGCAGGTTCCCATTTACACCAAGGCCTTGCTGGGTGTAAGCAATGGGATCGCGGAGCAGATAGAAACGCACGTGTGAAGTCATTGGGAGCCCTTTAAAGGACAGCACGAAAGAAGTCCTCAGCATGGCAAGAATCAGGCTATAAAAGTCATAGAGACTGTTTCAGTCCAGACAGGTGGCCATGCATGTGCGTCGTCCTGCATTTCTCCGGAGCTATTTGATTAAAAAAAGAAGGCAGATGTCTGTGAGCACGCTCTCTTACAGGATTGCTAGTACTCTGTAATCCTCGGCAGCTCGGGAATCCTCCCCTAGGTACTGCTGCGTTTATGCTGGGCGATGAGTCCGAGAATGAATCCACAAAGATGTCAAACAGGAGAACAAAAGCCCGGCGGTCTGTTTATTCCTCCCGTGTCCCACTTGGTTTACAAGTGAGTAGTAAATAATGCAAATTCTAATTACATCTTAAACATTCTGAAAGCTGGATGAGCCCTCCAGAGGAGAAATGTGGCACGTTGATTGATTCTCGCTGCAATCGCTGTCTAGCATGCAAGAAAAATACTTTGATAAACGTTGGGTTGGCTCTCACGCTCCTCCTGGCAGCTGTTCCCAGGTGGGAGCTGGCAGTGCCTGCAGAAGCCCAGTGGCAGCCCTCAGGTAACTCCTTTCGTGGAGAGGGCTGTGTTGTATCTGTTTAATACATTTGATTTGAGGATTGCCAGCCGAATGTGAATTGGGCAAAGAGGTGTATCTGATATGTATGGAGTCCCCGGGCTCGTTTTTCATCCCTGGGTGTAAATAAATGGCCAGAGCACCTGCTATGGCAGCTGTGCTGAAATGCCCCTGTAGCCGAGGAGAAGGGGGATGGAAGGAGGGGACTTTGAACAGCACAAAGGAGTTTCTTGTATATCTGGCAGTGATTTGGCTTGCCTTTGCATCCCCATGAGATCCTTCCATTTTCCTCATGCACTGAGTGGGGATGCTTTGCCACCACGCATGCAAGGGATGGGGCTGGAAAGAACTCTGCTCTCTATTTCAACTGTGTTAAATGAAAGATAGGAAAGGGCAGTTTGAGTTTGATTGCCTGTCCATTCCACACCACTGAACTGACTGATTACCCAGACAGCTTAGCCCATTCCCAGAGTCGGGGAGCAGCAGTCCTTGCATCCACACACAAGGTGTATCTGTTGCTGAATGCTTCCTGTCAGAGCTCAATCTCTGGAATTCTTGTTGACCGAGAGTATTCTCTTTGTTGTTGTTGTTAAATCCATGGCACCAGAGCTCATCATTTCTCTCTCATACCTGTATAAGGATGTGATTTTTATCTAATGCATGTAATGGGGACCAGGAGAGGTGGGTGCAGTTTGTGTAAATGCAGCCAGCACATCATCAGACCTGATTGCTCCAAGTCTTTAGCAGTGTGCTGATAGAGTGTAATAGCTGAAGAGACGATTTGTACCTTTTTGCAGTTGTGGTCATATCCCAAAGACCAAGGAGCTTCTTGCAGCTCTGCCAGGGACAAACAAACAAGCAAAAAGGGGAGGAAAGTGGCAAGGATTCATGTCTGACTTCCCTGAAAACATTTAGCCCTGATGCTCCGGGTGTGAAGAGAAGGTTGTTTATTCACTGCTTTGACAAGTGCTTTGTCGGCCTGCCTTTCTGTGCTGTCCATATAGGCAGCCATCTGTACTGCTCAGGCTTGAGCCTTCCCTTGCTCCCAACAAGCTAATTCACACACAGTGCCGAAGCAGACTGATGTTGCAGTTCCATCATTGTGAGCATAGTTAAACTTGGGAACGATGCCACTGCGATTGGAGGCTGCAGGTAATTCTGAGCTTCATGCTAGGGGTACAGCAGTGCGAGTGCATTCAGAAGGAGCTTTGATTTAGTTGGAAGTTGTGCTGGAATTTCAGCTCTAGCACCACTAGCAAGACAGCGCTAGAAGTTTGGTATGTTTTATCTAAATAAAAAGTGTGAATTACATGGCAGCGCTCGCTTTGCTCTGCACACAGTCTGTGTGGTGTTAATTAAATCCTCAGCTTCTTCTTTAGGAGAAGGAAGATTGAGAAAACAAGTACGAACTCAGCTCTCTGTTTAATTAAAGTAACTCTTTTCCATTCAGATGCTTTGCCACTA
>PPHD01008255.1:0-16515 GCA_002909625.1 Bambusicola thoracicus | reverse complement strand
TTCTGCACAGGGTTACTTACCAGCAGCATCCTCATCATGGGCAAATCTGTCATTAAGCATGAGGTGAGGTGTCCGAGCTGGTGGGTTTGGGTCTGTTTTGGTTTGCTTTTAGCATTTTGTAGAAGAGAAATGAACATTACCGATACGACTGGCCTATCGGCAGCAGGACTCAGAGACCAAAGAACCATTGAGCAGTCTGGGTTGGNTTTGCTTGGCAGCTTCCTTCACTATAATGCAGTAACAATCTGCTGCACTGTCCCAAATGAACTACCGGGGCTCAGTTTACCATGTTACCATATTCTCCACACCAACTATCCGAAATTTTATCCATTTGCTTCTTACAGTTCTGTAATCAAGCATATAGTCAAGGCTAGAGTAGTAAGTATCCATCTCAGCTTTCATGGCCAAAGCACTCAAAGAAATACTTCTGCACAGGGTTACTTACCAGCAGCATCCTCATCATGGGCAAATCTGTCATTAAGCATGAGGTGAGGTGTCCGAGCTGGTGGGTTTGGGTCTGTTTTGGTTTGCTTTTAGCATTTTGTAGAAGAGAAATGAACATTACCGATACGACTGGCCTATCGGCAGCAGGACTCAGAGACCAAAGAACCATTGAGCAGTCTGGGTTGGAAGAGGTCTTAAAACTCTTCCAGTTCCAACCACTGCCACGGGCAGGGACACTTCCCACCAGGTCAGGCTGCTCCAGGCCCTATTCAACCTGGCCCTGGATCATCAAGCACCACCCTTCTTCCTCACCACTCCTCCCTGTTATTGTTACTTACCTTCCATCACTTGATATAACCAGTCTGCCTGAAAAGTAAAGCCCAGAAGAAATCAGGACTTCCATCCTAAATAACCACAAAGGCTAGCTGCGAACGGCTCTGAATGTGGCCACAGAAAGACACAATCTCCCCTGAATCTCCCTCTGGAAATGCCCCATGGCAGCAGGGACAGCCTGGTGCCCCAGCCCATAGCTCAGATCTGCCCCCAGTATCCTGCCTGCATCTACAGAGAGGGTGATATATGCACATGGAAAAGAGCACCAAACCCTAACCTGCACCCTGCGCTAAGCAAGGCAGGTAGCTTCACATGGCACCGCTTACCGGAGGCTCACAAAGCACTTCTAAAAATTCAGTATCCCCAATTTGCAGACAAAGAAACAGCAAAATTACTCAATCCAAACAGAGCTGGAGAAAACAAAAGCCACAGCTCTGCATGGCGCTGTATAGGTTTTCTTTTTTTTTTTTTTTTTTTTTTTGGTGCTATGTCTAAAAGATAGCAAAAACTCTTTCCACATTTTTACTAGACATGCTCTTTTAAAAGATTGCATTTTGGAAAGTGCATACTCCTTTCCTTCAGATTTCTTTATCGTGCTAATTGACCCTGCCAGCTTCACGGGAATCAATCCAGCTGCACGGGGCAGGCGCGAGCTGTCCCTGTTAACAAGCCACCCCAGGCTCCAGCCCGACCCTATTGGTAATCCATAACAGCAGCTGCTCCCATTGGCTTCGGCAGGAGTGGAGAACCTCCTCCAAGCCGAGGAAAGTGATCCTACAGAACAGGAGACGATGAGCAAAACCAGAGATGGAATCACTCCTGCGCTCCCACAGACAAGAAATACTTGTAATTTCCAGCTATTTAAATGCAGCGAGGTCGGAGTCGAAGAGAAAGGTCTGGTACAATTGATCCCAGAACTAGGAAACAATAACACTTTGGAACCAATATGGATTTTCTTTAACAACAGTGTAACGGGGCGTGTTGCAAAAACAGCAAAAACAGATAAATATAGAAGACCTGTCTTCCACTGAAGAGCCAAGTGCTGGAGTCTCTGTTTACGTGTACATTACTAGCAACACCATGCACTGTATCAGATTGCAGTGTGATTTCCATTTCAGTGCATGCAATTCCTCCCCACTACCCCCAGCAGTCTCAAGAGGAATCATACTGCTACGCACAGCAAAAATAAACCCAAACACCTTTGGCTATGAACGCAGCTGTCTTGCCTTATGATAGGATGCTTTCCTTTACGGCACAATGCACCCACACACAGCTAACTGGAAAAGATTGGTTTCTTTCTCCCCACACTTTAAATATTTGCTTAACTATCCTTTCCTTTTCACCATTTGATAAGAGACAGCTACCATCACCACTCTGCTACTGCTAAACATCCAGACTCAGCTGCTGACAGAAAGGAGAACCGCAACACAAAGACAGGGAAGGCACCTCCGTGAGAAATGTCAGCTTTGTTTCTGCTCTGTGCAGCTTTCCTGGGCAGCCCGGTGAGCTGGCTGGGCTGTGCCTTCCCAAAACACGGTGCTCGTGGCATGGCTGCTTCTGGGCTTCCCAGCCTGCTGCTGGCCCGGCACAGCTGGGAGCTGGAGGAAGCTGCTGCAGGGCTGGAAATAATAATAATAAACATCATAAACAACTAGAAAGCAAATAAATACAACTGCTGGGTTTGTTTCCCCTGCTAATGTAGATGGGAGCACAGCTCTGTAATGGATTCAACTTCCTATAGCGAGCCTCAGAAGATACCTAAGCTGCCCGATGTGAGTCCAAGCCAGTCCTGTCTTCTCCACCCCACTGTTCTTCACAGGTCAGCATTCATAACGAAAGAAGAATTTGAGTTACAAGCGTCATCTACATAAAGGTTACCTAGATACTTTGAAGATAATATGTGCAAATAGCACGGTTTCACTTATGTCACATCTAAAAGAAAATGCACCCAAAGCTACCACCCTACAGGCAATGAGAAAGAATATACAGAATAAACAGAAAGAGCCCACATCACACCTATAGCACAACAGAAGGTAACAGCTTGGGTTAGGGGACGCTTCTCCCCTCCACAGTTAGGCTGGGAAAGTAATACCCATTTACTCTGGAGACACCAGGAGGTTACATCAGAGGATACCCCAACTTTAACATACAATTGCATTGTCGTGAATGCAAAGCAAGGCTGATCTCAGAGCATTCTGCACACAGACCTGTACACTTTCCAGGGAGACATCTCCCAACCCTCTAAGTTAGAGAAGCAATGTCCCGGAAAAGAAAATAACAAAGAAATATGCATTCCAGACCTTTCACAAAACCTAAGTGGAGCACTGTGCAGTAGGGGAGGGGGTCAAGCATCTCAGACCACTTGACTCGTGAATAGAAACGCATTCTGCAGCCTCTGGCACACACAGCACACTTAGCTCATGCAAACGAGCCTTTGCTGCCAAATGACACGTTTACACATCAGCCTCCAATCTGGCACCCGTTCTCTGCTTCTTTGGAGGCTTCTTCTTAAACAGACAAAAAACTTCTGGCACAGAAGACAAAGCAGCTCACCTTCAGCTTACCTCCCAACACACTGCCGCTGACGGCAATCAGCCGCCCACAGACCCAGAAGCAGCCACAACAGTGCTGTTAGAGACAACCACAGCCAGCAAGCTGCCCATTACACAGCATCCCCAGGTCACCAGGCAGGGACGAGACAAGAAAAAGACATTTCAAGCAAAATGCATTTTGAGAAAGCGATGCCAAAGCAGGGGAGCGAGAGTAGAGCTGGTCAAGGCTGGGGCTGGAGCTGCCTAGAGAGCCTCGTGCCGCTCTGCTGGGCCGTGCTCCGGGAGCTGCAGGCAGTGCTGAGCCTCTGGAGCATCCGCATCCCTCTCACATCACTGAGCGCTTTGAGGGACGCTCCCAGCCCCGTTGTTTCTAAGAGTGGGAAGAACAAAAGCAGCCGCGCGCTGTGGTTCAGAATTACAGGGCTCAGCTCGCAGAGAGAGCAGCGCTGAAGTCGTGGTGGCTTCTGAGAAGGTTACAACACACATAAAGGCTGAGAAGCTGTTTCCTCTCCTATCGCTCTAATTAATTGTGCAAATGAGAACGGGGCCTAAGTGAATGTACTGTAGAGCCCGACTCCAAGGCGCCTCGCAGCCCTGCAGCTTTTAGCTTTCAGCACAAACACCCAAAATTCTGCTCACTGCTGTTTTCAAGAAAAATAAACAAACAGCAGGCTCAGACTGGGAGGTTTCCTTAAGGTCTTTTTTTTTCCCAACGCTTTGCCTTTAGAACAGTCGTAAGCCATTAGCATGTCTCGCTCTAATATCTAATTGGTTAAATGATCCAGATTCACTTTTTCCCAGGAGAAGAACGCCTGGGAACAGGTCACTATCGCACAGCAGGCTGTGCAGTGCCACTGGAGCACACTAACAGAGAATGAGGAAGCTCTGCCCACCTGCTGCTCCTCGCCCTGCACCCAGGCCTGCAGGAGGATGCCATCGCTCGCAGGCGTCTCCTCCTCCCCAGGGCACACAAGGCTGAGCCAACAAGGAGGATGCTGAGGAAAGCTGGGTCCCCGGAGCCAGCTCATGTTTGGTGGCGGCAAAGGGTTTGGTGGGATTACAGCAGGGCAAAGCGAAGCAGAAGGGCATACAGAAACACTGACCTTCGTTCCTCCTTTGGAACGGTCTACAGATTCCTCACTTAGGCTTTACCAAAGCTTTGTTTGAGAGGGAAGTTTTTTAAAAGAAGCATAAAACACATCCTCCCCATCCCTGAAGATGCCCCAGTGCCTCTGTGTGTGCACTCACGCTGACTCACACCCTTCCCAGAGGAGCTTAAAGCCCTGCATAATTGATGCTCTACCAATTTGGAGAGGGGCTGGAGCCATACAAAGAGACCCTTTATCTTACAAACGGAACAAAACGAAGCAGAAACGAACTCATTCTCAGGCTTATAAAACAAGCCTTTACAGATAATTATGTTTTATTACTCTTCGTTTTATGAGAATTGTGTTATACAAAACAAATACCAGATGCCTGTTTGTTTCATATTGGGAAGGGGGGTGGGGAACGAATCTCTTCAAGCACTGCCGTAAGCAGCGCTGCTTTTAATTAAACACAATAAATGCATAAAAATGAATGCTGTTTGGAACCAGCAGGTAGGAAGCAAAACTGTAGCCACTAAAAGAGCCTCTTGTCCCCAAGCTCCCAGGGCAAGTGCTGGGGGCCTCCAGCCGGTGCTCTGGGAACAAGGCTCCTGAGATGTGACTTCTTCTGAAGAATTAATATCCAACTCTGCAGATAACCAAAAGCCTAAAAAAAGGAGGTGAGGAATTTAACGTTACTGCTACTGAAATGGCACACAGACTCAACAAGGAAAACCTGTAGTTCATAAGCCAGCCACGCAGCTTTAAGAGGAAGCTATGGGTTCAAATGATGGAAGAGGAGGGAGATGGCAAAGAAATGCAAGGGGATTTCTGGCAACTTTAAATTAAAGCGACCAACCAAAGTAGCAGCACTGACATCTCGATATGAGCTGGATTCTTCCACTTGCTTAGGCTGACACAGCGATCCTCCAGAAGCATGCAGGACCCAACCCCACAGCGGAGACTTAGGGACATGCATCAGAAACGTGGAGAAGACAACTGGAGGGAGGAGAGCAAAGCACACACGAGCACAAAAGCAGGAATTGGACACAGCTCCTCAAGGAAAATAGAACATGCCCAACTTCTCAGCAACAGCCAGATGTCAGCGGTCCACCCCCACAGAAGAATCACTAGGAAATTCATTTCCTATTTGCACTGGTGGTTTCCTTTTTCATTTTAATTGCGTTAAGATCCAATCATAGAGGGACAATAGATGCTTCTTCCTCAAGGCCAATACTCGCTGTGCATTGTCAATCCAGTTTTCAGCATCACGCCCGATACTGCTTTAATGCTAACATTCTGCAAAAGAGACTGGAACTGCGTTGGCACGATTGTGTTCCAGTGGGAATCTTCTTCTAGAAAGACTTTGTGAAAGAGAGATTTCATAGACAGTGCAGTAGTAAATGCCAAACACCTAACAGTTGAATGGTTTCCACGTTCAGCTGTTCATTTCCAGGTTTCCCTATGCTGTAATTGTTGAGAGGGTCTCCTGTCCCACCCTCTACCAGTGCCTATTCTCAGCCTAAACTATCTCCTCATTGCATCTGGTTACAAATATTCATTGCATCCTACACTTTTTGGTCCGGTCAGTTAACTGTAAGACCACAGTACTACTCAATACAATTACAGCAATCAGTGCATTGATTATTGTGAAACACAGTTACCCCGAGGATAAAGGTGAAGTCAACAAGAAGCATTGTTGTAAGCAGTAACTGCACTACCAGGGCAACCTGGGGCCACATCACCGCCCCCAAGCCCATAGCTCTCATTTCAGACACAACATGGATCTCACCGCTAATCATTTTACCGTGACCTGTGGCAGGAGAGTTAAAAATGAAACATTAAAAATCCTTTTTGCTAGAAAGGTTTATTATAGGCTGCTAGAAGCAGCCACCCGAACAAAAGCAGAAAAGCTGTTTTTGTTGGAAATCCAGGGATGTTTCTACACACAAAGCCAAAGGACACGCATTCTAATCACCGCATTTGCTATTTCAGCTTGCAGTGCCCGTGGCAGCTGGTTTGCCAGCAACGCAAGGGGAGTATGCTGGGCTCCTGAGCCCGTGGGTGTTGCTGCATCCCCAACCTCCTCCAGAGGCTCCTGTGTTCCAAAGGCTCACCTCTTCCCTCCATCACTTCATTCAGTCACCTTCATCTTGCCACAGCAGCAGCACCATGAAAGGAAAGGGGGGAGTGGGAAGAGTGTGCTAAAATGAAGCAAAAAGAGGATTATTTGGGACCGAAAAAGACAGCTTGACAGAGGAATCTGGCAAGAGCTGATGCTGCGAGCCGGAGATGAAAACTCTGAAGTATGGGACCTGTGGTACAGCAATGGTGGCATGATTCTCATCAGGAAAACACATCTCGGACACCTCCTCAGCATCACTCCTATAAAAGAGCCAGACAGCAACCTAAGACTGTTAAATTTAGCTCCGATTTCATCTTTTGTCAAATATGCACGACAGCGCCTTGAGACACGTGCCCAAGCCAAAACTAAAACGGCTTTTAAACCTTTCTTGAATGAATCCACGTGCCAAAGCCAGCCGTGCAGCCTGAGAACATGCCAAGTAGTAAAGGGAAAGAGAACGGCAGCCCGCGTTAAGATCTGCAGAACTGTATTTAAAAACGCAAGCGGGGAACGAGGAGAGGGAAATGACAATGAACAATTGCCTGCAATGCTTCCCTGAAATACTGCCCACCTTCAGAAACGTCCCCTTAAAACCTCTACCTGTTCCAGTCACCTTGCTGCTATCAGGTTTTTATTACTCTTACTTGCGAGAAATTCTCTGGCACTTAACATGCAGGAGCGGTGCACGGGAATAGATCCTGCTGCCATAGATAATGCGGTTCTAAGGGAAACCCATCAATTGTTAATGGCCATGCAAATTGTTGAAACTAGAGAGTTATTCACAGTTATCTCACTGTGATTTGGTAAGTGTCCGTGCCTGATGCGATCACTCACTTGATATATTATTCCATTACCGTTCAAGCAGCAGCCTTACCTTTCGGTTTTAGGGGGAACAAAAAGTGTGAGAGAACGGGAGGGTGAAAGGCTGCTATTTGTTTTAAGCTACTGTAACCAGCCACACGTACCTTCTCGTGCGAAGGCTTTACGGCACAGTAAATCTCTCCCTGAGACTGCAGTCGTGACTTACTGAATTTCTTCAGCCCCTCTGATCAGAAACTACAGAAGTTCAGCGCGCAGCTTCAGACCCTGCTCTTGCAAGCAGCTTCTTAGGTTTCACCCGAACACACGGCTCCCACATCCTTTGTGGCATTGGATCTTCAGGCTGCAGATCGCACGCTTCTACATTTTCTAATCAGGGTTCTCCACCGCCTATGCAAAGATGTGCTGACACTCGGTAAGCTACAGGTGTTTCCTCAAATCCATCATGCATTCGCTCTCTTTCAGCACCAACTTAGCAATTATTAATTTTCAGCATTACTGCAGCTCCAACACATTCGATGCCTTTTGCTGTTGCTGTCGTTGCTTCCTGCCTGTGATTTATTACTTTTAGAGAAGCGTACTTTGTTTTTCCATTTTGTTTGTTCGTTTACAAACAGCCCTTCAGGGGGAAACGTTATTCTTCTTTATAAAGTAATTCTGAAATGACGGGATACAAAATAAATCCTGTAATTATGTTTCTCACTGGGATTAGGTAAATTATATTTAATTAAAAAAATCTGCTAGCACCCAGCACAATGGTTGGTGGCAAATCGAGGAGATGAAACATTTATGTGTTTATCTTCCCGCTGCAGTTGATGGAGTCCCTGAGCAGGCACACCCATTCCAACCTTCTCAGACACAGAACCAGACATTAAAACAAAGGCTCGTCCTCCCCTCCAGACAAAGGTTCTGACTTGCAGAGGTTGCCCCCCATTTGATTCCTGCAGACCGAGCAGGGGGAGTTTCGATGGGCCTTGGGCAGTCACCCACAGAACCACCCAACTACACCAGCAGCTCAGTGCTGTGATGGGCGTCTGCCATCGTTTGCAGGGAAAGACGTGTTCAGAAGAAGACAAGTCTTTATAAGGAGAATGAAAGAAAAGCAAGATTTGTAACTAAACTCCCTGCAGCTGCATGAAGGAAGCGCTTGGTGTCGGCTTAGCCCAGCGGCCAGCAGGGTCACACCGGCCCCAGCACTTAGAGCCAGAGGAACCATGCTAACCTGCTTCCTGTGCACACTTCCAACTGTAAATGCAGGAACCCACAAGGAGAGGCATTCTGCAGCGGCAGGGGATTTCCACAGCTTCCCCTTGCTGCGGGTTTGCAGTCACACTCCCGTCCGCGTTCCTGCAGCCAGCATGATGCAGCCACGCTCATCCTGCAGTGCTCTCACTAGGCCGGCAGCCTTTGGGTCCCACAGCTGTGATGTTTTAGGGAATCACATATACCAGACACTTCCAACCCAGGAGCCACTGATGGCACTGCAGTTGTGCCATGCCCCGTGCCATCATGGCAGCAGCTCTGCCTCTGCCCCATAGGGGGGCCCTGCCTGGTCACAGCCATCACTCAGCACCCACAGAACACCCTGGGCACTGTTGGCCCCAGCTGGGCTGAGATCAGGGCACAGAGAGCAGTGCGGCACAGCTCATGGCAAGGAAGTTCATGTACTCTGATTCACTGGTTAAACACAAGCCTCTGAATAGCAAAAAATAGGCAGCTATGCTTTCCATTTTAACAAAGGAATTTTAGAGGTTTCAAGACTGCAGAAAAAACAATTCTTTGGTTTATTCATGACTGTTTTCAGTCAACATAAATACGTTACTTGCAAATTTTCAAATGGAATGTATAGAGTTGCAATCAAAAACTGGATCATGTCTCTTTACCAGGCTCTTATGAGCCATCTCTTACTACAGAGAAATCCCCCTCACCCCACAGTCATTCCTCATTCATGGCACTGCTTCTGGCCGTACGTGCATTTGTGATCAAATGTTCCTACAGATGAACCACAGAAGAGTAACATTTCCTCAAGAATCTCTGGTGAGCACCTTGAGAGCTCACTGTGAATTGCAGTCACTGCCATCGCACCAGCCTGATGCCGTAGTTTCACAAAAACAGGGCCAGATATCCCACTAGTTTTACTGCCCTCAACGCTTTTTAATAACAATAAGTTCTGTTACTTATATACATTAACTTTATTATATATTTCATGAGCGCTGCTTTGAAAGTAGTGCCTCCTATTCTTCTATGTTGGCCTGTGACATCAGAGGTGGATGCTTTTGGTACAGCAGCAGAGGCTGAACCTTCCCACCAATATCCCGTTACACACCGTTGTCATGCAACGGATGGCAGCAGAAGGGCAGTCCGACAGAACAGTGTCTGACATGGGAGTGCAAATGAAGCAAAGGTGTGTCACCAAATTCCTCCATGCAGAAAATACCGCACCTATTGATATTCATCGACGTTTGCTGACTGTTCATAGAGACCAGGCAGTGGATGTGAGTGCAGTGAGGCAGCACGTTTCAGCAGCAGCAACAGCAAGTCACCTCCGCAGGCTCTTGTTCATCACTGATGAAAACGCATAGCTAACAGTGGTGACTGTGTTGAAAAAAGTGTTTGGTAGCTGAGAATTTGCTCTATTAAATAGCGTTATTCTGCTCTTTGTATCTGTTGCAGCTTCCATGGAAATAATTAAAAGGCATTACTTTCAGAGCAACCTTTGCAGATGCAGCTCTTGACTACTCCTCTTCACTCAGTGCAGCCCAAGCAAGACAAAAGGCCGGACATGCAGGATGGATGGGCATCCATGCTCTTCTGCAGCCTCGAAGAACTGATGGTTATCAGGACAAGGTCCCCACGCCTACTTTAAAACATTCCGGCACACATTTTCCACTTAGGACCCAACAGCTATGTGCAGCCATTCTCCGTTCTGCTGAGGAGCCGAGCAGTGATTGATCTCATTGATTTGTGTCAATGGGCTGACACAGCCGCATCGAGCAGCGGTAATTTGGTGGGAGGGGAACAGAGCTGCGCTGCCTGCAGCCCAACGTCCTGCCGAGGTGCTGCTGCTGCAGCAGTGGGACCGCGCCGGGATCACAGGGGAGCAGCCAGACACTTCTGACCGTGTTTACAGCCAGCACGCTGCCGAACGCCTAACTGTATAATTATAATCTATTACAATTATGCAAAAAAGTAACATTTCAGAAAGGCCTTCTCATTTCCCATTCTTAGCGCTGAATACTTTTGTTTTGCAGCCAATCAACTAAATTAGCCCTAATTCTGCTTCATTCACAAACACAAAGAGTATATTAGAGAAAAAAAAAGTGAACAAACGGGAAATTCACTTAGGAACATAGGAATTATTGTGTTTTCATCTATCTCTGGAACAGAAACCAGGGGGAAGGAAGCCCACTTCAGCACGGGCAGCCCTGCAGACGCCTTCGCAGCACAGTGGAGCCCTCGGTACAGCACCAGAACTGCAGTCCCTCAGCACCTGGGTGAGCAGTGACACTTGGAGCTGTCCAAAAGAAGCAATGGTAACCAAAGGGTTCACATATTGAAACTGACCGTATACCGTGATCTATGAAACCTGAAAAGAAAAACACAAATTAGTTTTTGTGTGGTGCCTAGAGAAAATGGCACCTCCTTCGTCTCCTTATTGAGGTGTCCCAACCTCCACAACTGGCTCAAAGTTATGTTTCCTTATTCCCATTCCCAGTACTATTTTAGAAAGTCACATCACATTTGAAAGTCATCTAACTGCATACGCTCGTTTAGGTTCTTTCTCAGCAGAGCAGCTAGGCACAAAATTCTGCTGAGCATGTGCCTGGATTTCTTAAAGCATTACTTCTCTTTCCTCATGTGAAACAAATCCCCTCTCTTTTGTTCTCATCTTCAATTCATTCCTCCAGCTAGGTTCCTCTGCACAGCCCCAGTGTGCCCATCTCTCATCCAGCTGCGTGCAAGCCACCTCCCGCTGCAATCCCAGGACAAGGACTGCTCGGAGCATCCTCCTCACCCTCTCCCAGTGCAGGAGCTCAAGCTGTCTCAAACAGCAATCTGCTCCACACACAGAAGAAAGATCACCCCCAGCATGCTCTCTCTGCCTTGGACTTGCAGCCTAGCAGTGAGCGTAGGCTGGCCAGGACACCCATATACCCCAAAGCACTAAGCATCCTGGAAAGCTGCAGAGCCTTAAATATAACCTAAAGTTACACATTCCTGTGTGCTGAACTCATCTCCCTACGACACGGAACAGGAATACGCATCTTGCATCATCCCCCAGCTATAGCCAAGTCCTTGAGAACTAAAGCCACCAGGGCAGGATGCGGCCACCGCTTCGCTTCCAGTCATCCCTGTGCCCACCGACTGCTCTCCTCTGGGTATTACAGCAGTGTGTTTACCAAAGACCACAGAACTCTGTGGATTTGCTGAAAGAAACCTCACAGTGAGAAAGGGAAAGCAATCACAGATAATACTCCAGAAATCATCAGATTACAGCACATTCTCTTGACTCACATCTGTTGAGTAAATAAGTGTTTTGTGCCCACCAGTCTCATTTACTTCCCTCTCACAGTCGGTTGTCGTTTTCCTCTCCAGTGGACTGTTCCAAGGCTGTATATGGGCCAAACGGATTATTTCCAGCACAGTCAAACTGAAACCCAAGTTTCAGTTTGATCTTCTAACACTAGGTTGGATGCAATAACTTTCCCAATATTGATATGCAGTTATGTGCATTTATCCTTCTCTAGGGGCAGATGCAGGGCATGGGCAGCACATCCTTAAAATCAAATAATCATTATGGCTGGAAAGACCACTAATATCATCTAGTCCAACCATCAACTCATCACTTCCATGCCACTAAATCACATCACTCAATGCAACATCTACTCTTTTCGTGAACACCACCAGGGACAGTGACCCCACAACCCTTAGCAGACTGTTTCAAAACCTCATCCCTCTTTCTGAAAAGAAAATTTTCCTAATATCCAACCTAATATGCAACCTTGCTGCAAGCATCTTGCGAGGGCACAGTTGGTCTCAGTCGGGGTTTGGAATCATGACTTTCAGCTCAGTGTTGGGTTGGGTTCAACAAAGTGCCAACGACCCATTTCAGGTTTAATTCTGCATATCATGGAAACGATGGCTTGGACTGTTTTTCTGTTGTTGTTGTTTGTTTGTTTGAGTTCTGCTCTACTGCCACACAGTGATAATTGTTTATCAGGAAATTATCCTGCAACACCTACATTTCTGCCTACAGAAAAAGGACCAGAGCAGCCACCTGCTGTAACAGTTTGTCACCACACAGCCTCGGGTTAGACACTTGACAGAAGTGATGTAGAAAAGCCTGGAGCGAGCAATTATAATAATAACTCACCCCACAAGAAAGCTTAATCACTCAGTTAGGAGGAAGGCTGGATGCACCCACAGGCAGAGTGCATGACCCTGTGCAAGCGGCCCCATGTTCTGCAGGATGGACAGACATTGGAGCACGTGGGATGGATGGACACCGCGCACCTGCGGGGTGCCAGCACAATGTCCCCTTATGGCATGCATCAGTGACAATTACCATCCTTACCTTGGTGCCTTTGGGGGCACATGTACTGCACCCTGCTCAAGAACCCACAGCTTTTCCAATCTGCTCCAACAGACACCTCACGACAGCCTGCTATGCACTGAGCAGGGGGAGGAAAATGTTGCAACAAACGTGCTTCATTCACCAAGGTGCGCTGAGGCAGGGGAGCTTTGTTGTTTACCTGCTTACTGCTCTTTGGAATAAACACACTGTAGAACAGGCACATTTCCAGTTTCCTGAAAATTGATATAAAAATAAAAAAGCAGTCTGATGGGGACAGGTCTGTGCAGGAGCCAAGACACTCTGGGAAAACGCCCAAGGTCTCTTAGCAGTTCCTGAGTTTCACCCAAGCCCCAGAAACAGACGGGTGATATCTGGGACCCGTGGGCCCATTCTGTCCCAGCTCAGCTCACTGCTCTCAGGGTCAGATCCATTCCAGACAGACAGCACAGAAACTTGTCAGCCCTGTCCTGAATAGCTGCATAAAAGCTGACCTGTAACACCATATCAATAACGTACCTTCATATTTTAATACAACGCACCGAAGCTCAAGATGCTGAAAAAGGAATTCTGCGTTTGTTCCCAACACGCACATACATGCACAACACTGAGATCCTCATCACACATTCAGCAGGCACGCCTGAGCCTTCCTGCATGTCTCCGTGCCAGTCCTGTGAGCAGCACACGCATCCCTGGTGCCCGGCACCTCTTTAGTTTCACGTGTGTGCATAAGTCCCGGTGGGGAGGAAAGAAAACCGAAATTGCTTTTCTTCCCACTGCGTGCTCACTGCGTAACCTTTGGTCGGGACAGTGCTTTTATGGCAGGAGGTGCAGCTGGGATTGACACACGTTCCACCAGTAGAGTGCACACCAGGTAAGCCTGCAGCGCACCAGGGATTACAGAAAGCAGCCGCACACACGCGTCTGGCTGGGTGTTTTCCCCATAACACCTCACACAACCACGCCGAAGATCCCCATGCACCCTGCAGATATAAGCACGCTTTCTGCCAGCGCCCAGGCAGCCCCAGGCAGGTCTAAGGGTGGCCACTCCTTACCGAAAGCCCTCGGCCTCCTCTTGCCAGTCCAGTCCCATGCCACGCTGTCCCACAGTTTTCTGCTTGGTCTCACGCTATACACACTTCTTGAGCACTGCCTGCTTGAAAAGCATTAAGCCGATGAAGAATGCCTACCTACACACTAGGTCTCCACCACCACAAGTTTACGGTTGTCCAAAAATTTTGCTTATTGTCTCTTCTCCTGCCTCCTCTCTTTGATTCTGTTCGCTACCTGCTCTGATTTTTTCTCCCCCATCATTTCATCACTGACATTGACTACATGGGTATAAGGGCACTGAACAATGAGCCCTTACGCTTCTGTATACCTCCCTGCTATGCACACCACTGTCTGAAGGCAGGGCTGCTCAGCCATCAGGGGAACGCCGCAGACGGCGCTATTTACTCTTCTAGAAAGATCCCCATTCTGGTGTGAATCTACACATCTGCCTTGATTAAATTATCACCTTCTGCAATTTCTTTCAGTATCCACAGCTATTTATACTACCTTCCAAAAAATAATTATTTGGAACCAGTTAAGCCTGTCCATGAATTCTGCCTTTGTTTAAAACACATTGTACATATGTATATATTTAGACCGTCATTAAATATTTAAGAGGCACTCTTCAAACTTCAGCAGCGCAGCTTGCTCGCTTAACCCTTTGTGAAAGGGAAACTTCGAAGCTAAAGTTCTTCTGAGCAGGAATTTGGGAAGTCCGATGGTTCCAGCACTGGTGGCGAAGTCCAACCCTGACGGAGCCAAAGGCACCATGGAGAAACCAGAGGTTTTCTTTGTTTTCCTCTAAGTTTTGTTTGCTAGTAGTCTTAGCATAATCGTGCAATTCACTTTGGTCTGTTTTATCTGCTGAGATGCGTAACTGGGATGCAGATTAATTAGCTGTAGCATACAGACAGATCTGTCAGTACAATTCAGGGATAGGGAGTCTAACACACACATGCCATCCTCACCTTCCCCCCAGTGAAAACAGAAGCTTTTGCATTTCCCACAGGTAAGGAGGGCACCTTTCTTGGCTCCGTCGCATTCCCAGAGAGGAAGGAATGCAACCTGCAGACACACAGCCCTTGCTCAGATCTCCACGATGAGTAACTTTCAGCGCGCTCTGCACTGAGGGTAACAGAACACACCCCACCTCACTGACGTGAGACCACCGTGTTTTACAGTCTGACCACCTGCTCAACCCAGCCTAGTAAGCTCTGCCCCTCACACTGAACCAGTACATCCAGGCCAGCTCTCCATGGAGAGGGCATTGATGGCCCTGCAAAATGCTGCAGCACAGTAGCAGCAGGGTGCTGCGCAGCCCTCCCAGTCCTACATGGATATGCAATTATGTGCATCTTGGAGAAGGCGCTCATCCCTTCCCTGATTAAAACCTCAAGGACACATGAAGCTGAAAAAGTCCCATAAAGCATTCTATGTGTGGTTCCCAAGGCCCTCAGAGCTTACTCAGACCAGCGAAGGTCCAGCTCAGAGACACTTCCAAGCACCACAACCCCACTGACGGTCAGGTGCCTGGGTAGGCTGAGCGTTGTCCCTCACGGCACTCACATCCGAGCCTTTCGCCCAACAGAGCAGTTACCCGCCCTCGGGATGTGACCTTGTTGGGTTTATGGAGGCAGCCAAACTCCAGGTGGGGTCAGTGCCCTAACAGTGAAGCAGCACCGAGCATCAGCAGATAAGCACACGTGGCTGCCGGCCGGCACTGAGCAGCACAGCAGCAGCACCACAGAGGGACGCTCTCACCAGACACGAGGCCAAAGAGCTTCAGTAACCGCTCGGCACGGCGTCTGAGCGCCAGGAGCTCATTGTGCCTCCGCTCTTCGTGTCATCTCATTTTCTGGTGATCATCTTCTTTCACTTCCTGTCTTACCCGGCGGCGCTGCGAGGGAATGCTGAAGCCACCACCAGCGCGGCACGGCTGTGTGCCAGCAGGCAGCACGCTGTGTGTGAGCGGCACGGCACACCTCTGGGGGCTGTGTGTGCACTCGGCCCTGAGAAACAGGCAGCAGAGAGCAGAGCTTAGGAGGAGAGCCGTATCTTCTATTAGGACAAAGCACTATGGCTGGGGGGGGGAAAAAAGTTCTTAGTGGTGTCGAACAATGGCCGGTGTTTGTTTTTGTGACAAGCAGACAACGTGGGGCACAGCAAATCATGCAGACCTTTCGTATCTCACGGTTGGCTCAGATTGCTCCTCCTCTGCCAAACAACAGCACAACCTGAAGGCCACGGCCACAGCTCTGCCCTCCCAGTGCCGTTCCCAGGGAGACCCACGGGACCCCCGGCACCAACAGCACGAGTTCAGCTCAGCATCTCCGTGCTGCTTTTCGCTCTGTATCCCCACCGGGTTTTTGCCACGCGTGCATCATCGCGTCCACAACCTCTAAAAGCCTTCCAACAGCAATTGGCACTAACCGCCTGCCCAGCATTTTGCCGCTGCCTCCCCGCTCCGAGGCAGACTTACCAGGGTGGCCCCACATTTCGGCGCTCCCAAACCCGTCCCTCCCAGCCCCCGTG
>PPHD01008254.1:0-21992 GCA_002909625.1 Bambusicola thoracicus | reverse complement strand
TGTATAAAGTACTTGTAGCATTATTACGTCTGAGAATTTCTGCGGATAATAGAGATTAAAAAAAAACAAAAAAAAACAGAAAAAAAAAGAAAAAGAAAAAAAATGACATGAAGACGTAGCAACATTTCAGCTGATGTTTTTTGTGCATAATTTATGCTTTGCCCACTACTGATGATGGACCTGTCAAACTAACTGAGCCTGGAAGCAGGAACAAGTGGAAAAGATTGCATCTTCTGATCTAGATCTTTCCTTCAGGTGACTTTGAAACAGGAAGTAAATGAAAAAGTTTAAAGTAAACAATAAAAATTGTAGTTGATATAAAGACGGAATTTAAATTAAAAGATCAGTTGAAAGAGAAACTTTCTAATGTTTTGCAATTCTTTTTTTTTTTTTTTGTCAGCATAGTGAGAGAACTATTTTAAAAAGCAAAAGCAGTTGAACTCAGAATTAATATTCAGCCATATCACCTCTACAGAGAAGAACTAATCTATTATAGCAGGATTGTTTAGATGCCCTGTTTCTGATTTTGTTTGATTATTTTTTAGATTATAGGATACTGATCTGAAGAAGGAAGTCAAAACTTCACTTGTATTTGGTACGGATATATATTGAAGCCTGGCATCAGTTATCTCTGCATGGCATGTTAAAATTACCAACAAAGAAAAGAGGATTTTAATTATAATAATGTGGATAAAAACAGTCCTATTAGCACAACATATTTTTCTGTTCTCAGAGGGAATAAAGTTTTCTAAACTTACAGACTGAACAACAGAAGTTGTGCCAAGTGAGGTCATTTACTTAGGTTAGAGGAGACAAATATTTTTCATCTTAACTAGCATAAACACATAATCCTATTTGCTAAATATCAAAGTACCCAGCAGAGAAAGTCAAAAAAGGGACAGCGGTGATTGTCTCCCATAAGACTGCCTATAGTGAAAAGCCCCTCAAATTTCAGGTGGAAAGGAACACTCTTCTGACAAGGTGAAGCTTCTAACAGCATGCATGCAAGCCAAATCAAAAGGATGGAAAGTTTTCACATATATTGCTGGAAGGAATACTGCGAGTAGTTGTTCTGTATATCCAGTGATTATCAAAGCCCTATGAAGAAGAAATAATTGAACTAGAAACTTTTCCTCATTTAGATCAAAGAAAAAAAACAGCAGTAAAATAAATAAATGAAATAAATTGAACACCCTCCCCAAATGCAACAGACAACATATCAGCAGAGCAACTAAAAGGACCAAATTAAAAAAAACTTGTGTCTTCCACACCATCTCTGGGTGCATAAAACAAAGTATTAATATCATGCAGTTTTTGGTGTAAAGCTATGTTATACTATTTTGCTATAAAGACTTCTTTGAGATCTATTATAGTAAGAAAAACAACCAACCAACCAACTAACCAACCAAAACAAACAAAAAGAAATACCAAAAGAACAAACCAAAAAACCAACACACGTAGGTTAGAACTCTGTAGTTCTATCATAACCATATGTTAGAGTTTGTGTTTATGAGCAAACAGAAAAAGATCTTCCTTACTAGATGAGTTCACCTAGATTCATTTTAATGCACTTGAAGTTCAATTAGAAAGTTTTCTGCAATGAATTTAAAGATTGACTTTGTAGAAATGAGATGGTTTCGGACTTGTATTAAACACAGATTTAGCTACTCTGTCATATCTTTGAAGATTCTGAAATTTTAAACGAATCTGAAATTTCTTTAGAAGTCTCTAAGTATATTTTGGTAACACTATTAATAGAGTGTCACTAATTACTGGGTTCTTTCAGTATAATTATGGAAATGTTCTTGGTACACAGTATTAATTTCTTCCAGTACTTATGAATTTGTGCTCTGATGTATAACACATCCTAATGCCATCCCAAACTGCAACCAAAAGTGGAATGAAAGCATGAATGTTTTTAAAAGAGAAAGATGTTTAGCTGAATGCTTTCTCCAGCTTAAAAAACACCCAGTTAATGCAATTACTGTTGTCTTATTTATACAGAAGTCTCCATCAATCTTCTCTAATGTTTTCAACCCCATATCTGCTGTTGGAAGAGAGAGAAGATGTGGCAAATGAACATTTACATTTAATGATAAATAGAATCTGATAATAGTGCGATACTGTCCTAGTTCCTGTATAGATTCTGCAAATATGTTTTTATCAATTCTAAATTCGATACAAATATGAATACCTCTTTTTTAGGGTAGCAGTTCTCTCTAATTTTTATCTAAAGCTTTATTGTTCACAGAAGCAAAATAAGATATTACTGATGCTTAGCATGTTTCTGAAAGGCCACCATTATACCAACCAAAGAAGTTGTTTACATCCTGAGTTTCAGCTCTGAAAGAATTGTCAGGTTTGTGATTGCTTATTCTGCTTTAGGAAAAGAAGACTGTAAATGCACACTAGTCTTAATGAATAACTGAAATAAGATTTCTAACACAATTATCTTAGGAGTTTTTACGTATTCTATGCACAAAAGAAAAAATGTTTTTCATTTCAGAACAGAAAGAAAATAGAAGAGTGAATACATTTCTACAAAGAGAAGTAACGTATTAGTCTCTGTATTAATTATAATAAAATATTGACTCTTGATCCTAATTTGTAGAGAAAATAGGAATAAAATAAGAAAACCACTTTGTATTTTTCTGCATTTAAACAGATAGATATGTCACCAAGGAAAGCTTTTTTATTTTTTCTTCTTGCAAATTCGCAATAGACTACTGGATAGAAAAAGAAAAAAATAGAAGGACTGGAATACCAGCGATTGTGTGGATTGTGTAGATTCTCATACTTTAAACCAATTGAATAATTTTGCACATGAACTCAGAATAGTACAAATTTGAGCAAATATGCAGGACAGTTACTCCTGAGTCAAGCCCCGTTAATGGGAGACAGTGACTGAATGGTTTAATAGAGTGTTTCAAGGAAGAGCCTATCTTCCCAGTAAATTGTGCAACTACATCATTGTTCTTAAAATTACTACATCTAAGCAAATATAACAAATGAATTCTGTGATCAGTTCCCAAAGTAGCATTTACACAATTTTCAGAGTCGGATTTATCAGATATTTAACTGAGCAGCTTTTCTCAGTGTGTGACTGTATAAATTCATTACTGTAATTTCATGAGTATCTGCCTACCAAATTAGCAGGGGAGTTGAACTAGATGACTTTTGAAGGTCCCTTCCAACTCAAACAATTCTATGATTGTGTGATTGTACATTATTAGAGTATGTAGATAGTAAAAAAAAAAAGAACAGTTTCACATCAAAACCTTGAGCCACTTTCATGGTGATTTAAACTATGCATTTTAATTTGCAAAAGCTGTATATGTGGTCTATTACTTTTGTTATGTGTAATTGTTCATAAGGATACAGAAGTATGGTAACTTTGCATTGCTGATATGGCTACTACCTTGAGCGCATATTGGAATATTAATATATTTTTATTTTTATTAATAGCTTCAAGTATTGCACAGGATACAGCTAGAGAAAGAATACAAAACGGACAGATAGGAGGCTGAATCAGATGGACTCTTATTTCACACACATACTGATATAATTTTTAAAGCAGTCAGTTAACAGTTAACCTGAGAACCTCTGCTCCACCTAAAAGTTCTAAGAATGGTGTGTGGGCCTTTCTGATCACTGAAGAGGGAACAAAAACAAAATAACAATCCATAGATTTATGACTGATGCTGCTTAGGCTGAAACTATACTATAGGTCAGAGATACTCCATTGCAGAGCATAGAGCCTTACCCCTCTCTGCTCGTCTTCGTGAAAGCTCTAGGTTGGGAAGAGATGTGTGTAGACCATTCTGGCATGAGAGCAGGGAGGAATGGTGCAGTGCTCCAACCAAAGAGTTGAACGGTTTGCATCTTCACTGCAAGTAGACACCAGTAAGAAACACCTTGGAGCCAGAATAGTGGCAGAGCAGGCTGCCATAGCAGTACCTGAGAATTTTGAAAATAAATAATAATGTATGTTTTTAAAAACTCTGGAAAACAAATTGATTAAAAAAACACAAAAGTATTATTTGAAAATTTTTTGTCATCTCTGCTTAACACTTTTGTTGCTTTGAACTGGAACTTTTTTTTTGGTCCATACATAGAGGCACAGCAGTACAGATTTCCCTCTGTTGTAAAGTTAATCTGATGTTTTAAAGAATTACTTTTAAACCAATACCCAAACCAACTGCATGATCTATAAAAGCAAGAAAATGTCCTTATCTTTAGGAGAGTTTAATTAATAGGAAATGTTTTAATTTAAATAGATTATATATAATTAAAAACACCAGCTAAGGTGGACAAAGAAGAAGAGACAGTGGTCTTTGTACATCCTTAAAAGCATTTAACACGCTATTTATCTAAAATTAGTAATCAAATTTTATAGTGTAAGATGTATAAAACCTCGAATGATAGCACTAATTCTATTTCTGTTCTCTCATTCTCTCAATTAAAAAATTGTTTAAGTGGCTGTCTATGGACTCTCACTGAGTTTGAATTACTTTTATTAATTAAGATCTACACTGTCGTGCCTAAGAAATATGTTGGTCACAGATATATTTCTTGTCATTCCTAAGAATATTGACAAAGAGCAAATAATTAATATATTAAAGATTCAAAAATCTGATATATCTTGTTCAGGAGAACTATTTTAAAGGTAAAAAGGGTGCCTGCAAGATGGATTTTTTCAAAGATTCAAGATTTGGAAGACATTATGTAGAACTACTAGATTCTTACTGGAGTGCAGGTGAATAATACAGACGTTCACAGTGAGGACAGGAAAACAAACTGACTCAACCTCACTGTTTCACATCTATAGTATTACAGAAATACTTCAGCAACAGTTCTCCAATTGTGGAAGTTACTTGCTGGAGTAGTAAATATGCAAATACTTTCTTCAGACTGTTTTGATCCTAAACTCTAAAGGTGTATGAATTGACAGAATGTAACTCAGAAAACAGAGATCAAACAGAAAATTATGGTTAAGTCTGACATTTAAACTCATCATTGACAGAAACATGTTGTTTGTACACATTCTAATTCTAACCTGTTATTACAGCAAGGTCATATTCATAGAAACATTTTCCAACTCATGGGAAACATGATACTATGATTCTGAGTCAGTATCACTATCTATACATATATGAATTTTTAAGTAAATCTCGTGGACTTTAGAATGACACTTCCTCCCTGCAAGCACAAACAAATGAAGAAAATACTTTAAATACAGGGGAAAAAAAAGAAAAGAAAAGAAAAGAAAACCTAAGTTAAGAGGATTTAAACTACTTACCTTTTCTTTCTGAAATAATGATTTTAGAACTGGCTTTCTTCAAAGAGCCAGAAGCACTGGCTTTCCAGAGACCTCAAATCAAAGTAAGTGTTTGGTGAGGCAAAGCCTTGCAGCGGAAACACTGTGATGTAAATACATATACCAGTTAAATTAAAATGTAACTATCGGAAAAAGCAAAAAACTTGAGAAGAGAGAGCAACATGGAGAAACACAGAGGTGTTGATGACAGGTGACAGAAAAAACAAGTTATCCTTTTTAGTCATTTCTGCAGTACTATCCTGAGTGTTTCTTTGTTTTATTTAAATCTGTGGTGGTGAATGGAGATAAATCCAAATAGTGACAAGTCATGAGTTGTGTTCCTCAGGGACTAATACTGGACTAACAACTAGTCAGTCATGAGTGGTGCTCCCCAGGAGTCAATACTGGGGCCAGTCTTGTATATCTTTACTGATGATCTGGACAATTGGGGACTGAGTGCACTATTAGTAAGTTTGTACATGACTCCAGGATGGGAACATGTGCCTGAGGGTACGTAGATCCTCCAGAGACATTTGGATAGTCTGCATTCATGGCCTGAGGCCAATTGTATGAGCTCTAACAAAACCAAGTGTCAGGTCCTGCACTTTGGTCACAAAAACTCCATGATACTTGAAAGACTTGGGTCAGAGCGGCTGGAAAGCTCCATGGAGGAAAAGGATATGGAGCGGTTAGTTGACAGCCAGTGGAACATGAGCCAGCAGTGTACCCAGTTGGCCCAGAAGGCCAATGGCATCTTGGCTTGTATCAGAAACAGCGTGGTAAACAGGAGCAGGGAGGTGATCATCCCTCTGTACTTGGCACTGGTGAGTCCACACCTTGAGTACTGTGCTCAGTTTTGGGCCCCTCACTACAAGAAAGACATTGAGGCCCTGGAGTGTGTCCAGAGAAAGTGAAGCTGTGAGGGTTCTGAAGTACCAGTCTAGTGGGGAGTGACTGAGGGAACTGGGATTGTTCAGTCTGAAGAAAAGGAAGCTCAGGGGAGACCTTATAGATCTCTACAGCTTCCTGAAAGGTGGTGGTGATGAGGTGGAGGTCTGCTTCTTCTCCCATGTAACATCAATAGGATGAGAGGTTGTGGACTCAAGTTGTGCCAAGGGACGTTCAGGTTGGATATTAGGAAAAATTTCTTAGAAAAAGTTGTAGTGTAGTAATCTGGATAGTACAATCTACCCAGGGAGGTGGTAGAGTCACCATCCACGGATGTGTTCAGATGTGGCACTCATAGACATGGTATAATGAGCATGCTGGGAGTGGATTGTTGGTTGGACTTGATGATTTTCCAACCTTAGTGGTCTTTTCCAACCTCAGTGATTCTATGATTCGTTTGCCAGTCCAGAGCTTCAACAGTATACCAGCACATACAAGACAGAGGTCTCTTACTTTGGACAATGATGGATACAAAAAAGAATATTTAAATTCAAAGTTCCAAAACCACATACACTTCAATCCAGCTGTGACTCACTGTAACTAGTATTGTTATATTTATATACTTTTAATGTAATCCATAAATGCAATCCTAAATTTCTTGGTTTTAGGCCTGTCTGTTCAGCTCAATTCATTAATAGCTCCAGTGTTCTGCTTACTATATTTATGTAGGACTTGTGGCAGAAAAGGGACACACACTAATTTTGGGAGAAATACAATTTAAGCATGCTGTATAATAAATAAAAGATGGAAGAACAACAACTGGACTTGCAAATTCCTTCTAGATACATCCCTTGAGACAGACCTCTTGACTTTGTCACTGAGTGAAATGATTTCAAATCTTCAATCAAATCTTTAAAAAAGATAATTATAAAAAATGACTTAGAATTCCAGTTTAGTAACAAGCTGTCTGCATACTTAAAACTTAAAATTTATCTAAATGTTTTCTGATTATCTTCTTAGTTTTACAGTTTTTCACATTTCTAATATTTCTCCAGTGCTAATATCTATTCAGGAGTTGAAATATTGATTTGAAAATTTCCTCAAACGTGCAACGAACTTTAATTGATTATTTAAAAGAAGATTTAGGTACTTGGAAGAAAGGTGTTACAGAAGGCAAAATCACATGAGAAATCTAACTTCTGTATGATTTTATCAAACCATTGAAGAAACACACATATCTGATATTTTCTTAGATTAATTTCAGAGGACTCCGTGGAGTTATAGATGTGAAAATTTCAGCTTCCTTTATGTATTTGATACTAATGGATTAAACTCACATTTTAAACCTAATAAAGTCCTTCACTGAAACTAAAGATTCTTAGAAAAAATAGAAATAAGTTCCTGTTTTTTTTTTTTTTTTGGAGGATCTGCACTTTTTCCCTTGATCTATGTCCTCTGAATCGAAAACTTTAATAAAGTACAAATTACTGAAATGAAACAACCTTAGAACATCTTTTGTGTGATTTATCTTTCCTATTACTACTTTGCTTTTATAAGACCATCTATATATTCTGACTGTTTTTTTCAACAACTTTTTCTATTAATCGGATTTTTTGCCCTCTTAAACCAAAATATTCAACATTATTTTTCCTTTTTTAATTTCATCAAAAAATTTTAATCAAATCATTTTCATTCAAAAAACTTCTTATACAACTCAACAATTTGCTAATCTTCTGTTTACCAGAAACCAGTTGTTCCCAATTTCAGTTACTCTGGATTCAACTCTTCCTCCTCCATCAGATTAATGTTTTATGTTCTGGTATATTTTGTTCTTCAGTTAAGATTAGAGATTGGGATATAACTATACTAAAGAACTACAATAAATACAAAGATCAGAGCATATCTACCAAATCCCAGATGTGCTAGAGACACAGATCTGTAATATCACAGAGAGGAATATAATACATAGATTTCCCTGGATGCTACCAAAGCAGACACTGAGTCATTGCATACTGGCCCCTTCCTTTTGAACAGTAATTATTTACTGTGAGAACATCTAATGTAAAAGTCTCTTCTCACTAGTAATTATGTGCCATGCTTTTATTGATTCTTCTTCCTCCTCATCCTGAAGGTGTGATGCAGACAGTCAGACTTACAGCTTTTGAATTGATAACAGGGGGCAAGTTAAATATACACAGTACTATACTTTACAGCTTAATCCATCCATGGATGATTTGTGGACTTTCTATGAAGGGGAAGAGCAAAGACTTGACAACAGAAGGTGAGTGCTCATCCAAACATGAAACAGACTAAAGGTAAAGCAAACAGCAACTACAATAGTGACTCTTAACCATAATATGGAAGGAAAAAGGAAGACTCAATTTTGTTCTGCAGAATTTATCGATCCTAGATCTATAAAAAAAGAATTCATATACACAATTTTTCAATGATTTGTTGCCACGCACTCTAAGTAATGTGGTGTGATGGTGTAAATTAGTTAAGTTAAAATCCTTGTCCTGAAAATGTCAGATTATATATTATATATACTCAGCAAGTCTTGTCACTGTCTACTTTTCCTCAATCTGATGCAAAGCCTTAGAAGTATGTATAAACTAAAACACACAGGCATATTTTAAAACCTACACAGAATTTTTTTTACTAAACAAGGGTCATAGAGTCTGGAAAGAAAACTGGCAGGTTTTCTAAATATTTTGATATTTCTATATGTAACAAATTCATTCACAAAGAAAAGAGTAACATGTTGTATATCTGAGTAACCCTTACTCTAAAAATCTCTGAAAGACATGCCTCAGAACTCGTATGAAAATATTTGATTCTTTGTACAAATGATGTAAGAACCCAAGACAAGAAACAAAGTCTGAGAAAGTAGATTAAATATAATGATATGCTTATCAATTTGCATTTTTATTTTAAAAATTGGACTGAAAATTAGATTTGCATTTACTTCTACTTTCTTGTGAACAGCAGCAGGGAAAAGACAAGCAACAAATGCTATAAGAAACAAAGCTAACAAAATTCAATCTTTTATGAGTATGTATCATATTTGAGTTATGCAGCTCCCTCACATAGCTGTAACCAATACCTTTACAATTATGCAAGTTCCAGTTTCTTACTTTTTCAATATTTTTCCTGAACTCTCATTCCCTTTCATATATACTAATAAATTTCTTTTTAGTTTGCTGACTGGTACTGCTATGTTATACTTTGCAGCTTGACAAAAATTGACTGGTTAGCTGGCTGTTGCTTCATGAATACAGTCCTAGGTATTTACTTTCCTGTATTATTATTTTTTTTTTATTTCCATGATTCTCTCCATATCAAGGAAAGTAACATATACATAGGTTATTTTCTATACACTGTTTTTAGATTTTATAAATATATATACTTCTATATAAAGGCTCATTTCAGGCAAGTACTTGAGTTTAACATCAATTTCCTTTAAGTGTGGTATGTGATGGAAGCACACAAGCCAGTAGGACTCAACTGTGTATTGAGAGGTATGCTTGTAGAGTAAAATACATCATTCTCTAAGTGACAGTGACATTGTCCATGGTTTCATAAGCTGATACCTTGATCAGGTAGTAGAAATCTTGAAGCCTACTTAAATAAATTGTCAGTCCTGAAAGTTTTTCTAGGTATTTGACTTTGGCAAGAAAGTTGCTATTACCTTCTACGTAGTTCAATGTTTACCATTTCAGACTGGGTTTGTTTAGCTTGGAGAAGCGAAGGATCCAGGGAGACCTCATTATGGCCTTCCAATATTTGAAGGTAGTATATAAATAGGAGGGGGAGCGACTGTTTATGAGGGTGGATAGCGACAGGACAAGGGGGAATGTTTTAAAAATAAAACAGGGAAGATTTAGGTTAAATATTAGGAGGAAGTTTTTCACTCAGAGGTTTGTGCCACAGTGGAACAAGTTCCTAGGGGAAGTTGTAGATACCCCACCTCTGGAGGCATTCAAGGCCAGGCTGGATGTGGCTCTGGGCAGCCTGGTCTAGCGGTCGGCGACCCTGCACATAGAGGGGGGTTTGAAACTAGGTGATCATGGTCCTTTTCAACCCAGGCCGTTCCATGATTCTAAGATACTATGATTCTTTTAATTTGTATCATTTCTTTTCCTCTCCCTCAAGATAATCACAGACAAAACACAGTTTTCTTCAGGCTTGTATTCTTGATAAGGTTATTGAACTAAATTTACAATCAAGTTCAATAGGCCTCCTAATGAAAGGCACTATATTAGGTGTTAAATCCGTAAAAATGATTGTCAGTTGAATAAAGATCTGTTCAAAGTAGTTTGAATTTCTCATCTGCAGACTAGCAAGTCTATTTTATACTACCACTGTTCTATAAAAATTTATGGTATTTTTGTATTTACTAACATTCTAGCAGCATTATACTACTAGTTCCTAAACACCGTCCGAATGAGCACCCACTTATGCTATTAAACTTAAGGAATAGAAACACATGATTGTACCTTAAAGTCAAAAATTCCAAGATACATGGACAAACAGAAAGTGATTAGAATACAGAAATAATATTTTATTATTTTCTTGTTGATGTGCTGAGCTAGAAAAACTCTCTTTTAATTAAAAGCATTTTGGTATATTCAGGAAACAATGAAGAAGGCAAGTACTAGTTATATTACACATACTAAGGAGACCTGAGAAATCTGGTAAAACAGGTGGAAATGCAAATTTTCCAACACCTGACACACAAATTGTTGTATTCAGCATAATGGTGATGAACAATCCAGCAAGTGGACACAAGGAAGTTTCATAAAATTTGTGAGGTAAATCCACTTTGTCTTCCTATTAGATTCATAGCATATGAATCAGAATGAATAGTGCATAACCTCAACTGTGAAATCAGCAACAATCAGGAAATCTCCCAGGTAGTGTCTTCCTCCTTTTTTCCTTTCCCATTGCTACCTTATCTGTCTAGACGTACTAGAGCAGAAATAATTACATATGCATACTTCAAAACAAAGTTGGTTGTTTTTTTTTTTTTCATATCTGAAACCACATTTTGAGCTATTCATTCCAAAGAAAAGAAAGAGGTAAAACAACAGTGAATTTTCTGCATTTTAATTGGCCAGTCAGAGAAGGATGTAGACTTCATCCACTCAGAGGACTAGATGCAGATCTTTCACTTGAGGATCACATAAAAATCTAATCTCATAGCATCCTGTGAAAACAAGCAAATGAATTTTTTATCCATATATTATAGAAAACTACATGTATACCAACAGTTTAACACCTGCAATATGCACAAATTATTAAACTTACCTTGAAAAAGAAAAAAATCTTCAAGAGAAAGCAAGAGTTTTGGAATCTCTGTGGCCTCTGAAAGTCTTTTTACTCAGATTTCTATGTAAATTAAGAACAAAAACCAAACAAAAATCAACAAAAATATAAAGCAAAAAATATCTTTCAGTGTTTTGATAATAACTTATCTACAGTGATTTTAATATTAACTGAATTTGCTCTGTGTTTAACAGCTTTAATTTAATCTATTTCCATTTTCTCTGTGCTCTAAATGCAGATTGTTGGGTGGTGTAAAAGGGAGTTAATTAGCTATAAATACCCAAACAGCACCCAAATAAAAAAGCTCATTATGAACATACAGTGAACAGCTGTGCCATTTGATGAATAACTTTTGTTTCTAGCAGTGATGCTATCCATTTCCTAGCCTGGAGAAGGCTTATCTCTTTACATGACTATCTTCCATGAAAACCAGATCTGTTCTGCATGTGAAGGACCATGGAAGTCCAAAGATAAAATTAGAAAGATATGAAAAAAAAGCAAAGCACTAAAAACAGAAACCATGAAGGTTAATATTTTCAGGAATATCATATGCTAGTCTAACCTCTGTATTCAGAAGTGATTGATCATGTAGAAATCGGATGCTAACCTGAAATCAATAAAATACAAGCAGTCCCATAAATAAAAAGTGGAATCTTAAATCAATATAAAAGAATCTATCATATCTTTAATTTCATATGCTTACCAATATTCTTGGTTTCTCACATTTCATCGTGGAGATCCTACTAATGAGTAACTTAGGCTACTGAAATCATACCCTAAATCCAGACTTTATATAAGAAATCACATAAACAGATGTCAAAATAAACAGAAATCACAGATCCAATTAATTGCCAGATGTTCCAAGTCATAATAACTCTGCATATTTCAAATCCACCAACAGTATTCAAAACTTATTAAAGATTAATTTCAATCCTATTTGATAAACTGAAGATTGACTTTTTGTGGTGTAGGCATAAAACTATCTAAAATTGAATGGAATACTGCAGATAGTATAAATGAATAAGGACCAGATTTTCAAGTCTTTCAACTACAGCTACTGGCTTGGACAATGAAAGTGAGTATAAATTTCTCTTGTATACTCAAATTCTTATGACATCAGTCAAACCTTTTTCTGTCTTTGGTTCCAAATAGTCTTAGCGTACCAAAAGAGTGAATTATGAATAAAGGCATGTTAATTAAATTAAAAACTATAATATAAACACAAAACACGTGGAGATTTTTACCAACATTATTCTGTTAAAATGAGTAATTAGTCCATACTCGCTTGCTCTGAAAAAAAAAAACACATACACAAAATTATTGATATGCTAGGCAATGCTTCTCTAATTTACACATTAAAAGAAAAAGTCCAGCAAGACTTCTTTTTGATAGGAAACGAAAGCAAAATAAAAAATCATCACATTCGCTTGGACATCATCTGTCATAATAGATAAATTGGGGACTTATTCATATGGAAGTTTCCTACTTTTGTACCTGACTTAGATTTTCAATTGATGGGTAGTATTTTCAGACAAGGAAAGACCTTATTGATGGATTTTTTCTCAGAAAAATTTGCTATCAGAATGATATATGATATTGATATATGATATTGACATATCAGATTGATTGATGACATATATATCATATAAATTAAATGCTTAATTTATTTGATTTTAAAGGTGTAAAACATAACTTCTTATGTATTATCTCCATTTGATATTTGTAAACATATATGAGAATGTAAGGACAGAAATTCAATGTAACATATATCTCACTTGATTAGTAAAATACATAAAGTATAAAGGATTTCTGTTGCTTGTCTAATTACAGACAATGGACACATTTGACTTTTTTTGTTTTGTTTTGTTTTTTGCTTGATAGAGAAATTTTTTCATCATTTCACTATTAATCATGGGATTTACCCAAACTGATTTCATATTTGAGATGGACAGAATTTACCCTTTAGAAAAAACACGAAAACACTAATATCATCCATACGTGGGATCTTACTGTAGAGACCTCAAGAAAACAAACTGGAGGTCAAACCAACCAACCTGGAACTGGATAAACATTGCTTTCATTTTCCCCTTCCAGCTATTTTCTTTTCTGCAACAAATTAACATTTAGGTACCAGGAGAGGGCATATGTCAAGTTTCAACATTCCCAAACCGTAATACAGTAAAGGAAGATAAATTCAGGGCAGAAGTCCAGAGGGTAGAGTATTTTTAAGATGGACTGTAGTACCCTCAATATTCTTATACTGAAGATGTATTTTTTTATTTTCTTGTCCTATATTTGTTCAGTTATTACATTATATCTGTATGAAATATTATGATTTGAAGACTGATTCATGGTACTCATTTCCCTTTATCTGATACTAACACTATTCTAAATGCCTCAACATGTAGAAAATGCCTATGAAATTGAGGGAAGCATGATTACATTTATTACTGAAATAATTTCAGATAGGTTGGAAAGAGTTAGTTATTAATTTAGAAGTATACTATGAAGTTATTCTTTTCTTAGTCTAATGTTTGATTTTTAAAGCGTAGCTGGGCTAAAAAAAGAGATTACTAATAAATGACTTTCAAATGATGTACAATCTTGAAAATATTCAGGACACAGTATGATGCTCACCTTTTAATTAAAAATGCTTAATTACTCATTGTATTATTACTTAACTTTCAGAATTATAGATTTGAAATGTAGTCTTAAAAAATTGTAATTCTGCTGTAGTTCTTTAAGTAGTTTATTTGTTATTGAACCATTAATGAAAAGTCCAACAGTTAAAATTGCTGAAGATATGATTTGAGAATGAGAAAAGAATTTCAGTCCTTGAACCAAGCTGTATTAGATGCGCAGACATAAGGGGTCAGGAGCAACAACTGCAAAGCAGGCAAACGTTTCATTTTCTTGACCATCAGCTGTGGTATTTTGATTGCTCAGTAGGTTGGACAGAAACTAAGCATGGGAAAGTTTTTCCCAGGGCAAAAATAATTTGAAAGCCCAGAATACAAAAGGAAAGGAAAAGTTTTCAGCCTTATTAATCATAATTATTAGAGGACAGAAGTGGACAACAAAGGGAAAAATAAAATGTCTGCTGCTGAAGCACAGCATAAAATAGCATAACGTTTTCTACATTACACTGATGGCAATGAAGACAATTTTTCCAACAGTTCATCAATACAACTCACCCTCCTACAGTTAGCTTTGCAGCGAAAGTAATTATTCATCTGTTGGTATTTCAATAGATGATTTTTTTCTTTCAAGAAGATATTAAAAAAATAAAGATCTTTTAAAATATATATATTTGTACAATACATGTATCAAAATTATCTTTATTTTAAATAACACAGAGACTAGAACATTCCTCACTTATTTGTGGATCAGAAATATTTAGTACTCATTAGCTCCTATTAAGAAAATGGGAGGATCAGCAATATTTCCTTTTCCTTTTCATAATGCAAGAAAATACTCAGCACCTTTCAACAATCAGGGAAGAATCTGTACAAGAGTTACAGAACTGTTACAAATAAAGCTGTCTGTAGAGTACTGAGAATTTTCAGCCCTTCTAGAATTATTAAGGTAGGGCTTGTGTCTTGTATCTCAGTGAAACATAGCTTTTCTTTACTCCTAAGAATATTTCTAAAATATTTTGAATCCATTTTGCACTGTATAAGCTCATACTCAATGTGGAATCTTCTATTTATAGCTAACTTTGAAAAGAATCAAAGTTTCTTTTGCAGACTCTACAGAATTTGGTCAGCTTTCTAATCTTAAGAGATTACTCACTGATATAAAAAAAAAAAAAAAGTGAAGATATTTTTAATGAAATATTTCTTTTTTTTTTTTCCAGATTAATAAAAACCTTAAAGAATGTTCCTGAGTATTTCTGTGTTCCATGCAAAATATCCCTCAACTTTATAAAAGAACTTTACAGTTTAAGAGATGATGGTATATATGTGAATTGTTCATAAAACAATTCTTTTAAGAAAAGTTGGACACCCACAAAGCAAAACTAAGGGCACCCTCAAGTGAAATTAAAAAGAAATAAATTCAAGTCTTTTTACAACTCATTCTTTTCCTATTTTATTTCTTTTGCAGTATATCAGCAGTCCATGAATTTTCACCTGAAAAATACTGCTGTTGGAAATTGCTCAATATGAATCATAAAGAGAACAGTTTAGTTAATTAAAAGTTTGACTAAGTAACAAGTTACATAGAAGGCTAATTCCCAAATTCAAAATAATTTATCCACTTATTCAGCCTCATGAAAAATTAATGGAAGAGTCATGTAGGCTTTAAATCACATTTGAAGATATGGCTTAGTTGGTTTTAAATGTGCATTATCAAAGACATTTGATATTTTAAATTAAAAAAAAAAAAAACAACAAACCTGTTTCCAAAGGCTAAGATTAAGTTACCACATTCTGAGCTGTTCCATGGTTATCATCAAAAATAGAATATGACAAGAGACAGCCTAGTGGCAGATTCTAGTGAATATTGCTGTATCCACAACCTTGTTAACAACAGAAACACTCCATTTCATGATTACCTGTGTCATATAAAATCTGAAAAACTTTCCATTTCAAAGAGTCAGTTTTGTTAATGCAATGGGTATATAAAACTTACTAGAAAAATAAAAGCTCAAACAACTCTTTGTATTCATATCTAAATGTACTATATGATGAGCTCTTGCATAGAGTATATTGTAATATTATAACAGTGATCTTTTGGAAGAAAAAGATCGCGGGAAATTAAAGCTGCTTAAAATTATAGACAGCAACTTAATATGTCCACTAAGCCAGAAAATTATAGAACATCAATGTCCAAAGTTCACATCAGAAGCACATCTTTCTGCAAAATTGTAATGCTAAGGGTTTGATCAGTAAATGAATCCATATCTGCTATACTGCTCCACTGTAAGAAAGAAATTATAAAGCTAATCTAGATATACAGATAAATGTTTGCATTGCAAATACATATCTGAAAACTGATAACTACAGCTTGGGAAATAAAGAAATAACTACCTCTGTTGTTTTTAAGAAAAGCAAAACATAATTTCTTTCAGAAAAGTATATCTAAACTATAATCAATATCCTAGTTATATATCCTATAAAATAGGACAGTGACCCACAAAACAAAAACAAAAACAAAACAAAAAAAAAACAAACAAACAAAAGCTCATTCATTTCTCTTCTGTTTCAGATGATTGATAATACATAAGGTCTTGTGAAACTGGCTACTGGGCAGAGTAGGTGGAAGCTACACTGACTGTAGCAGCATGGAGCAGGACATAAAGCCACTATAATACCATAAATGAGTAAACATGTCTATATCTAATGATTTTTGTATAATGTGTTTAGAATCCTGATGCTACTATGTCATTAAAAGTATGCCACCTGTTCTTTGAGTATATCTTTGGTTGATCCTAGTGTTACAGTTTACACTACCTTCAGTTTGGACGTATTTTTTCACTTGGTATCTTCCAACCATTAACATTAGCACTTCCACTTTCAGCTCATAAGAACTCTGTCTCTATTTGACAGAAACTGCACGGGTCTCTCTGAACCCTTTATTCAAGCTCTGAAGCAGTAAGAATGACGCAACAGCTTCTGATTAAGTAGAAGTTGTGATCAAGAAGTCTCCCTTAAGTGTTTATGTCCAAAATGCATATATATCTTCCAGTTCATTTCTATGCAGGATAAAACACACGTCACACTTTTTGGAAAAAAAAAAAAAATTATAAGTGGCTTATTTTTACTGGTTAAACTGACAACTGTAATACAGATCTTGGAGACAGTGTTTTCCTTCTGGAAGACATCCACTGCTTAGAATGAAATGCTCTGCAAGCTTTCTCCAGTTCATCAAACTTTCTGAAAGCTTCGCTGGTCTGTTTATTCATTCAGAATACTTCTTAGTTTGTTATTCTCCTGTTCATTTGAGATGTTTAATTTGGAATACAGAATTATTCTTGAATGAAAAAGGTCACAAACAGGAAGGCTCACTATTTCAGACACGCTATGTACTAGAAACAGGATCAAAGAAACACTATTTGAAAAATGTGACTACGTGTATTTGTATATGTATATCTACACTTGTAAAATAGATATTAATCCAAAGAAATTGCCATCTGCACAAAACTGACTGAAACAAAGTGGTTTTCTAAAACTGACTTTTAAAGACTTTTCATTGTGACCTTACTAAGTGTAGCTACTTGAAATTGGAATTATATTATTACAAAGACACAAGACAAAAACAGAACCAAGAAAAATTGGATGGAAAAGTGAAAGAGGAAATGAACTCAGAGAAAATAGCAGAACATCATGCACAATCTATAAAAATATGCAACGTGTGTGTTCAGTTCCTCCAGTGTGAGAAAGAATGTCTCTTTGATAAAACCGAGTGTAATGTAGGATTTTGTTATTAGAAAAAAAAAAAAAAAAAAAAAAAAAAAGCTAAAATAATGGTTCATTCAATATCTAGGCAATGTCCCAATAAAAAAAGCAAAACCAAAAACCAACAACAGAAAAACTCACCTACTTTTTATGTTGTCTCTGTTTAACTCCCTTGTAGCAACCTCAGTGCTACCCAGTATCTTACGGGAGGGCTATAAAGTGAGAATAAACTTAGCACAAATGACTCTGCAAAAGTAAAATTTACAGTAGAACTCATGACCTCAGGGCTGTAGTGTGAATGTACAGTTTAGAAAATACAGCCAGACTCACAGACCTTTATATGCACACAGTGATAAAATACAGAGAAGCAAACATACATAACATTTCAAGAGAAATTTCAAGAGAAAGTTTAGGATGTGTTTCTAATTGTCTTAAAAATATTAAACCAATATAAAGAACACAGTTCAGCATATGAAATACTTCAAAACAGAAAACACTTCTCATTTTGCAGATCAACCTTGAAAACATGAAGAGTTCAATCATACTCAGAACAGGAAAAATAATCATGGGAGATTAGCATTAACATCACAATACAAGATAAAATAAAAAAGTTATCATCTTTGAAAACAATAACTCACTCCACACTTTATGATACCTTCTGTGTCAAGGCCGCAAATGCAATAAGATTCATATTCCATCCTTAGAATGTCTCCTATCATTTAAAAGCTTGTTAATCTCCTTTGTGAGATAACGAACACCTACAATAGCTGGGTCTTTCTGTAAAATACATTTGATTTTCTTTGACCTAGGCTTAATTTAATGAAGGTCTGCAAGGAATCATCAAATCAAGTTTCTGTGATTGTTGTCATAAATGGAAATGAACTCTCCTTTCTTCCAGAATGTCCCAGATATAATAAAAACATTTCGGATACAATTGCATTGCATGAGAACATACATAATATCTCAGTCATATCTAAGTAGTTAATCTTTATTTTCAGCAGATGACAGTTACTGGCACACACACACAAACAAAAGCAGAATTTCTGCGACAGTTCTGTCTCCCAAAACAGTCTGAAAGTGGAGGAGAAGGCAGCCGAAATTCCTTATCATCAGTCAATGCTCATAGATGGACATGCAGAGAGACACAGCATTTCACACTCCAGGTTAGTGTGTCATGATATTCACAGATATTAACGCAACTAAAATGCATTTAAGTGGCTCATTAAACTGATTACAAAGAAGGCAGACTATTCTTTGGCTCCAACCATAACAATAAAAAGAGAGTATGTTCCAAACACAATTTAAAAAGATTAACCTGTTAAAAAGTGTTAATGACATTTGAACGTACATTCAAAGACTAAGAATTTGAAGATCTGTACTGAGTCTGGGTGGGATGAAGCTAGCTTTCTTCATAGCACCCTATGTAGTGTGGTGGTTTAGAATTCAACAGAAAAAGTATTTGTAACGCATCAGTGTTCTAGCTATTGCTGAACAGTGCTTGAACATCGAGCTCTTCTGTTTCTCACTTTGTCTCCAAGAAAAAAAAGTAAGAATACAGGGGCCAAATGTAGAGTCAGAAATAACTGAATATCCAAATACACTACTAAATGGATATGATTAATTGATGTTACTTTACACACTTATTTATTAAATACATTTATTTGAAATATTTAACCAGGAAATTACCATCACAGAATCACAGAATCACACAGAATCGTAGGGGTTGGAAGGGACCTCTAGAGATCATCGAGTCCAACCCCCCCGCCAAAGCAGGTTCCCTATACCAGGTCGCACAAGATTAAAAGAATTACACTTACTCTATAGCAACAAGATATTAACAACTTCAGTATCTAAAGGCAAATCATTTAAATGAGGGATAAATCTGAGTGTGCTGGATATTAGTAAGCAAGAAGTAATGGTGATGTCATTGGAAAGAAAGCATTTATTGTGGATGTTATTAGGAGAGCTTTTTGATGTGTAGAAAATGAGCCAAAAGGGGAGAGTATTCACAACACAAGGCAAAGATACTACCAGGAATTGTCTCCAAAGCAAATTATAGTTAAGTACATGAAGATAAAGTGTGAAGCCATCTGGCTAGTTTAGTGATATTAACACATCTGCTTTAAGCAAAAATGGGATTGATGAGGAAGGTCATATAAAATGCAGTGTTTTAGCTCAGTAGCTTCAGTTAAATCTGCAGTCTTGGAAAGATAATGCCCTGAATGGATCTGTTTTCCCCATGGTATGTATGTGCCACCCCTATGCCACCCATTGTGGCTATTCCCAGCATGCCATGTAGCACAGCAAGTCATCAGGAAGCCAAGAGAAATGTTGACAGCTACTGACAAGCCTTCCTAATATAGAAATAATGTTCAGCCTGGTGTTTGCTTCAGCTCTCAGGGATTTAAATGATTACTCCTGTTTTAAAATAAAAAAAAAAAAAAAAAGTCAATAAATTTAGATATATAATAACGTAGCTTTAAACTATTTCTGTTCATTTGGCTACAGATCCTTAACACTGCAATTATCTTCAAAATATGGCCAATTCTGAACTCTCACTGAAGTCAGTAGGAATTTTACAGTGAATTAGAATCAAAGAATCATCCTCCCTCTTTCCACAAAAACTTTGTAAAACATTCCAAATACAATTCTGCCTGAATATTCCCTAAAAATACGTCTGTTTTCATACAGGCCAATAAAGGTTCCTGATCCAAATGTGGTATGACACCACTCTTTAAGGTTTGCACTTTATACTTCAACAAACATAGAGGTTTACAGTTTTCCAAAGACTGTTTACAGTTTACCATTGCACATTAAAATACTGATGTTAATTCAATTGCAGATACAACCACCTCATATTCAGTTACTTTTTGACTGCTTGTCATGTGCCTAGTAAAAGTAGGATTCACAAAGTATTTTCTACTTTTTTCACTAAATTTTCTTTATCTATCACTTGAAGAGACATCTCGTTCATTAAAGCTAAACTATATTTGTGCTAATTGGCACAGTTCCTCATAACCTAGATAATGACCTGACTCATTTCACCACCACCACCCTAGGGCATGTTAAGCACACAACACTTTCTTTTCTGTAACAAAACAGACAAATCCCAATTTAAACATAGCTATTAATTATAAAGTAGCACTGGTGTAACACATCATTTTTCTGAGAGCACTTCCAAACGATTTGAATCACTTTTAAGTACCTTTTTTCTACCAATTCTGTTTACACTGCCAACGTTCCTTTAATTACTACACAAGCCTGTACTCAGATTGTTTAAAAATTTGGTATTTCAGATCCCACAATGGGCAATGGAATGAACAGAATACATATAGGTTTTGGCATCCACTTTTAGCACATTTCTGAGCATAAAACTTAATTATCCTATGTGGGAATACTTGACACTTAATAAAAGTAATGCAAGTTATGTGCATTGTTCTGGACATGTTTCAGTCTAGCTTTAAGAAAATTCTGCTTTCTCTCACATTGTCATTCAAAGAATTGAGAGAACAGTAAGAAACTGGGTAGGGAGCTCGTAAGAAGAAATTGAATTTCTAATTTAAAACTAGAATCAAAACCATTATTCAGTGCTGTATTATTTTATTCTTTTGGAGAAGGGCAAATCTTTTCAGCTCTTAAGCTATATATGGTTTTCTGCTTCCACTTCCTATGAAAAATAGGTTAGTTGAGACAATTTCTCTCCATAAAAGGTTTTGCACTTGACACTGTAATGCAACCACTGTTTAAATTACCCTTTAGGAGAGCATATTTCAATTCAAGGCAACCAGGATGATTTGCATTTATCATTTCAATTGAACATAGTTCTTCTTCCTCCCTTTTTACATTCCATGTTTCTCATGCTATGCGATTCTAGGTCAGTCAAGAAAACAAAACATTGTTCTGGACATTTTCTGTTACTAAACTAGAATATAATGGGAAGAATTTTATTTTTGAGACTGGACCAATTGTAGCTCCCACAGGAGATGTTGCTGATTATTACATATAAAAGACAGGACCATAATGTATAGTACATGATGTGAGCTGATAGTTTCTCATGGCATACT
>PPHD01008253.1:11567-21993 GCA_002909625.1 Bambusicola thoracicus | reverse complement strand
GATACAATCACAGCATAGTGCTGAGTTGACTTTCCAGCACAAAAACATAAATTACAACTTCAGAGCTGGATGGACAAATAAAATCGCATAACAAAACCTTACATGACTTTGAACCAAAGACAGGGCATCACAAAGGACTTGGTAAGGTATAATAGGCTTTGGGTGCAGGATGCAGAGGTAAAGCTAGGTGGTTGTCTCTGTGCTTGTTCTCAGCTGCACTAGGGAAGATAAATGGCAAACTGTAGCGTAGTTCTGATTCATCTTTTTGGAGCTAGCATCCATTTTTATGAGACTTGAAGCCTCTTGGACAAGGTAGGAAGTTGAAGGAAGGGACTGTTATCAGTAAACTGAAAAAAAAAAGCCATCCCACCCATCTGTGACTTGCAGGGGTTTGAAGAGATGAAATCTGTAAGATTAACAGAAAATGTACTTTCTCAAGAAGAAAAAATACACTATTAAGCCCCAGTACTAAAAGCTTGTGGAAAACATTGTGTGTCTGAAATAAAACTCAGATGTAACTTGTTAAGGAAAGGTGGAGAAGGTAAAAAGGCAGAGCAATGCTGTGTGGTGGGGCCATTGCTTCTTTTGGAGCTGCTGGTAATGAAGGAAATATAGGGGCTACAAGCATTCATGGATCACTCATGATCTGCTAACAAAACTGAATTAACATTTTGTAAACTACAAACCCAAAGCAATTTGTTCAATAAGTGCTTCTCAGTACTAAGTCAAGAATTCATGTTATGAATTTCATCAAACCAAGAAAAAGCCTTTTCATTAGGGATTTGTACAGAATCTTGGTACTTTCCAATGTTTGTTAAACAACAGAAGCTACAAAGTAAGGAGAAAAAGTACTTTTGCTAAAATTAGGGGACTTTTAGAAACCAGTAAATAGTAACAAAGACAGAGAAGTCACATTGGTAAATATCTCTTAACGGATGAGATATACCAACAGAATGCAGAGGTTCTGAAAGGGCCTAAAATTCACTGCTGGGAAGAAAACTTCATTAATACCTCTGAGTAACATGCACTAGTGAATAAGAACTGCTTGAACCCTGTAATCCATGAACCACAAGTCATTTTATCCCTGTGTGAAACAAAGGTGAGGCTAATACTGAGATACAGCATAGAGTTTTGGTGGCTGAATTTATATAGGGTTTAGGAATCTCAAGAGAATTGTGCTGATAATCACAGAAGTTACTCATTTTTTGGAGAAAACATCTTGTTGTTAAAGGCTTAATGCTCAAATCTGGTTAGCTTATTAGTGGAGAAGATTGAAGAGTGATTTGATTACAGAGTATAGTGTCTTCACAAGGTGAAAACAGAGGGGGGTATATACTCCTTTACTTAGTGAGAAAGTGCAAGAAAAACAAAGAAGCTGAATCAGATAAATTCTAGTAGGAAATAAGATAACAAAAATCAGTAGCATTCAGACAGATTATTTCCTGAAGTAAACCACTTAGAAAATCTACCATCTCCTAAACTCTCATCATCCTTGAATTAGAGAAGTATGCAATTTTCTTTGATGATTTGTTATTCAAAACACAAAAACTACTGGACCCAGTGGAGTAATATTTGGTGAACGCCAATTCCATGTGACACACGTGATCTGACTGAGAAGCAGCTACAGGCTATGCCATTACTTGTGGGAAAGCATTTGAATTCAGCAAATCAACACCTTCTAAAAAGATCGGTTTACACCTGCTCATTGGGTACTGAAAGAAATTTAGCAATAAATGTGCAAGAACATACCTTCAACAGGGAGAGAGCTCCATTCATGCACAGCCAAGCCCTCACCCTACCTGAGTAAGCCTTTCATGAGGCCTACAGAAACACAGAATCATAGACTCACAGAGGTTGGAAAAGACTTTCAAGATCATCCAGTCCAAGTATCCACCTACCACCAATATTTCCCACTAAACCATGTTCCTCAGTACAACATCTAAATGTTTCTTGAACAACTCCAGGAACAGTGACTCCACCACTTCCCTGGGCAGCCCATTCCAGTGACTGACCACTCTCTCATAGAATAAATTTTTCCTAACATCCAACTTGAATCTCCCATGGCACAATTTGAGGCCGTTCTCTCTAGTCCTATCCCTACTTACATGGTTGGAGAGGCCGACTCCTACCTCACCATAACCTCCCTGCAGGGAATTGTAGAGAGTTATAAGGTCACCCCTGACCCTCCTCTTCTCCAAGTGTGAAGGGTAGAAGTGCAGGGTAGAGAGCAAGCTCAGTAAGCAGTCAAACACGGGAAGGGGATGAATGGTTAGACGTCTAAGGATAAAAATAACTACTCAGGTAAACAAGGAAACATGCACTGTGTGAAAAGAGATAGAAGAACCAAAAGGCACATGGCTGGAAGGGCGAGGAGCTAGCAGTGCTGCGTATTGAAATAGATTAATTGCCTGCTCATTATCCTAATACAAGACACAACACCTTCTACGAATCAAGGCTGAGAAGGTAGAGGGAAAAATGATGATCTCCACTGAAAGAATCCACAGGTACAAGCATTAGAAAACAACATCACTGAACCATAAAAATTATGATTTAAATATATTAAAACATTGTTTTGCACAGAAATACTAAACTTGCTAAAAACTGTGAACAGCAGAGTAATAAAAAAATAGAAAAAATAAAGTCTTCATAAAATATATTCTGTAAGTTCATCAGGAACAACCTCGCTATTCCTGAAACAGTGAATGCTGCAAGACACAGTCTCATCCATATAATCACAAAAAATGGAGTTAACAGTAAGATTGCTATTGTTGTGATTGCTATTGCTGCATTTGCTACACAAGCAATAGCTCTGCCATTAAACCTTGGATGCAGAAGAAACTGCAGGTAGTGGAGGTAAAGAAAACTGAATGTTGCATTCATTTTACATTTCGTTCATTTTAAATTTAATTCACTGGGAGTTTATAGGGTAAAAGGATCCTTCTATAAAAACGCTGAAGCGTAGAGGAAATGAGAACACAAAGCCAGGTGCTGTGTAGACTGCTCCTGCCTCCTATAAGATCAATGAGTTGTTTGAAATAATTCTCAGGGGACAATTTAAAAGTAAATAATATCCATATCCACCAAAATGTTTCCTTACTTTTAAATGCTCTTTTGACTTCCCATTCTAACTCTCATACAGTTTCTGTGTTCACAGTCCAAACTTCAGATTTCTTGGCTAAACTCTGAACAGTTTTGTCTGGGGAGCTTTAGGGTTGCTAGCAAAGGCAAGAGGTCTATACTTTCCACAAGGTCCTTAAGTGCATGCTTTTAAGGCCTCACTGATGTTTAGAAAAAGACTTCTAATGCTGACAGCCATCACGAAGGCAAAGCATACGGTAAAAAAAAACATTGGAGGCACTTTGAAATTTGTAAAGTATCTATGAATCATTACCCGTGATATCTGAAGAATTGAAATACCTGAAAATGTGACAACATGAATCATATTTCTCTTTGTCATGACCATGACTCACTGTTTCGCACTTGAAAGGTGTTCTTTGACATCCCTCCCTTTGTAAATCTGGCATACGTAGGAAACTGGGATAATTTTTCCCTGAAAAGAGGCAATTGTACTTACAAGAAAGAAAGTTACACGGAGACAAGAAAAATTCCAATGTTCATATTCTTGTAGGTATCAAGCTGTAGACTAATTTTTAAACACAACTTAAAATGTATGTGCATACAGCCTTGCCCCGAGGAATCATAACCATGTGTCTTCAGAAATGGTGAAGAGCAAGTGTGCAAAATATAAAAACTTCTTGAAAACTCTGAAGAAACCACACACTCTCGGCAGCCAAGCAGCTCATTGCTGTACCAGTAATTTACAAAAAGTTACACTGAAACTTCCTTTACACGTCAAAAGAGGAAAGGGCACAAAAAGCACATTTGAAAGCAGATCCAACAGCTCTAGTCTCAGTGGCATGGATGACAGCTCATGCCCCGGTGCCTCCGTTCTGTGCTCCTTTCTCTTCCTCTGTAGAAATATTTTCCAGCTTTACAGCCATCACCTCTTGTAAAAGGTGACATTTATCTGGGGAATTCAAGCAGAAATCTCGAGATAAAAACATCTCTAAAAGAGTTTTATACTTTGCCATGTACTTTGATCCATTCACTTTCTAAAATATATCTAAAGATCTTCTCAGGTAATGACTCCAATGATCATTCTAAAGGTTTCCTCTACAGCTTTATATTTACACTTTTTGCAGGTTTCCAGGTGGGACTGTTTAATCGTGGTATTTTTTCATTAAGCTTTGCTATCCATTCCTGAATGGAGTTTTTATGGGTACCTTGCTCTCCTTTCAGTCTTTTCCAACTGAAAAGACCTTCCTCTTTTACACTCCTCTCTTTGATTTATAACACAGCATTTCTTTAGTTTTCCTTCAGAAAAGGTGTTTGCTGAAGGTCTTATCTTACTTCTTGGAGGACACTGTGTCCCCAAAGGCCAAATGAAGTCACACCAATTTGTCTGGCATTTTTTTTTAACCAGAAACAAACTAGGGTGTGAAGTTTCTCTCAACAACGACAGCTACATTTTCTTTCTGGCATGTCAGCACTTCCATTTAGTTTTGTAACAGAAAGAAGTTATGTAAATAACATCAACAGAGGGATAAACTCCATAGAACTCATCAAAGCAGTTCTCAAGGCTTATGTCCAGACTAACAACATTGGCCTACCAGCATTGTAGTGTGAAATAAAAACTGGCGCCTGGTTGTGTTTTGTTTGTTCATCACTCAAGATTCAGCAGTCCAGGACACAGAGATGTTGTCAGAGGATATTTTCTAGCAAGGATAAGAATTACTTGGCACATTGAGGCTGTTTCAGTAAAGACAGATGTTGCTACAAGTGTTCTTGAGATTGCTGTTAAACCAATAAGTGCTCCCTGGCACACGGCCGTAAACCCAGTGCATATCCTTCTGTACCAGCAGCTCAGGAGCATACTCTCAGGACACTTCTTGATTGCCTCTGGATAAAACAGACAGATGTTTAACTCAGGTAATATACCAGGGTATTATTTTATTTTATTTTATTTACTTTAGGAGAGGAGTCTCTATCACTCATAGAATTTCTTTTGATTAATCTGTGTTCTTGCTAGCAGATCTCAATAATATAATTACACAGCATTTTATTAGATTCTAGTTGCATTAAGTCTTTATATCTGTTGGGAAACTTTTTGCAGTGTTCACTAACAACAATGAAAATATGTAGTAGAAATGGGAGGAAGCACGCTCTTTCATCCTGCATAAGGACACCACTGAATTAAACTTCAATGTTTCAATGATAAGGAGTACATAACCCTTAAATAATGGTTGTAGCTTTTTGAAAGATTCCCATCCACTTTGTGACGCTTGTTTGTACATCCCCTTGAATGACCCTGTGGAAGATAATTTAGACTGACAGTTCTGTGTCAGACAAATTTGTAACCTGAACATTAGATGAAAATATATATAAACCTGGCCCATTGTTTGAGAAAATATATAATTTGCATTGGGCTGCATTGTTAACTCCAGGCTGTTTCCTGTGTCTTGTAGACTGTATGTAGATACTGAAGAAACAGATTTTTTACTCTTCTTTAGAAAGCTTGGTTTACCTCTAGGAAGATATGTAAAGCCTCTACAGATGAGTTTTGAAAACGACTGGTGTAAATACCAAAGCAAATTAATCTTAAAATCTGCCAGTCACAGAAAGACTAAACAGATTGATCAGAGAGCCTGAAACTAGGGGTCTGAATGCTCATTACAAGCTCAGAATCTGCATATGGCAGACTAAGATTCCTTATAGGAAAATCTCAAAAATTTTACCAAATTGATTCATTTTAACCTTTGACAGTAGAAGTGATGATATTATTATATTCCCTCTGCAGTTTAGATTTTGTTTTTACTCATTTACTAAAAATGCTTTAACATTATGTCATCCTTTGCTGATGTTTATGTCTTCTGAAAATAAAGGAATTTGAAAGTAGACTTTTCTTCGCAGGCAAGTAAACACAATCTGACTACTTATGTGGAAGGCTGGGTTAAACAAGCCCCAGGAGGACCAGAAATATAGTTTAGTTTCTTCCACAAGCCATCTGCTGTCCCTATTTCTAGAGAAAAGAAAACAGACTTCACCTTATGTCTGCTTTACAAAGAACTGTAGACAGTGTAAAGCTGAGTCACTGTGGAAAAGATTGGGTCACACAGCCTACACTGACTCCTACCAACACAAATTGAAGGTTAGGAATAGGGAAAAGTGTTTCTTTTTAGACATTTCATGGCAAATAATCTCATTGCCATGAGAGTTTTCTACATGTTTTTTTCTGTGGCATCCAATACCAGCCACTAATCTGATCAACAAGTTGTGCTGAAATATGAGGGTTGATTGAAGCCAGGGATTCATGGTAATTGTTAGAGCCTGATCTGGCAGTAATCTTCTTCCTCCCTGTGGGTTTGTTTTCACTAGACATGAAAATATTTTTGTAAAGGTGTTTGTGATGCTGGGTGATGAACTATATGACAGCCTATTGCAGAACGACATATTTCAGAATCTGAAATAATGAAAACTCCCACCTGATGGCTGGACAGCCAAGTGAGTACAACCAGTCCAAGTCCCGTTTGTACTCTAGTCACACTACTGTGGTGCTCAAAGTTTGGGAAAATCATTACCAGCTCTCAACAGAAGGCCCCTCAGTGCAAACTCCATGAGATAACAGGCAAAAAATGGCAGAGTTGCATCCATCTACTTCATCTCAGCTTCTGCCATGGCAGTAAAACATCATGGAGAGACTGCTGCATGACATGAAGAATTTGCTTCAGTGTGATTATCTTATATGTAAGTAATTAATGATCACATGGCTTACAGTGAGACACAGCATGGAATCAGTGGAAACATCTTGATAGAGTAATCTCTTTTAGCAGTTAAGCAGTGATAAAAATACATATATATTTATTTAGTTTTGCACTATTATGTTGCTTCTAGACCATATACTATAGTTTCTGAAAATTCCACATTAAGCTGCATCAAAAGTCTTACAAAAGTCAAATTACAGAACATTTATGGCTAGCACCTTAGTTATAAGGCCTGACAGCTGGTTGCGCAACAAAACACAGCTTATTTGCCCTTAACATTTTCATATCTGGTGGTGCTTAGTTTACTGAATTCCAGATGAATATAAATTGTTGAAGAATTTATCACAGAAGTCTTCTGGAAATTGAAGTTGGTTGCCTGCTCCATAATTCTCTGATCCTTCTTTTCCCCCTTATTTGCCTCATCCCTCTTTTTAGGTGCAGTATGTTTACCCTTTCCCATCCTTCCTATTCCTCACTTTCCTCCATGACAAAACTGTTATTAGTTCACAGATTTTTGGAGTGTCCAAAGATAAAATCTGTGTGGTGTATTTGATGGATGAGACAGAGTTCTCTGAAAAGAATGGGTGTGCTCTGTTCCTATTCAAGTCAGAGATTTTACACCAATTTTTCCTCCACTGTCAGTTTCTCAAATCACTTTTTTTGTATTGATCTTTCTAGACTGATGCCTGGGAAACAGCTCAGATGTTTTAACGTTATTTTTTCAGAAAAAAAAAAATCTGCAAAAAAGCCTTTTGGGGCAGAAAAAGATTTTTCCATCTTTGTGATCTTCCTTACATATTCCACATACATATGACAGATTTCCTTCTGGAAAACTAGGGGGTTTGTGATGATGCATCTCTTCTATATGCACCATACATTGATTTTACCAGCAACTCAAGGAGTACTTTTCTAAAGTTTTTATTGGTGGTGGTGGTGGTGTAGTTTTTGTTTTAGCAAACTTGAATGTTCTGCAGCACAGCCTAAAGAATAGGTGAACTGATTTCTCTTTCATTCCTCGTTTTTTTTTTTTTTTTTTTCCCTCACTTCACCACTTGCTGTGAGTATAAGGAATGAGTGATTCTTCTAACTGTGAGTAGGCAGCAAATAGTGACAGACTTACAATTCATTATTTGGTAATGCAGAAGATCAGTGCACTATAGCTCTGGCACAAATGAGCTACAATTGTGTGCTTTTGATTATTTATCCTCAAAGGGTATCATTAAAATTAATCACATAGATTTTGGTTTGAGCACCAACTTCAAGTTCTTTCTAGCTGCGACTGCATTACCTTATCTTCAGAATGGCTTATAGCAGAGTGAGATTACCCTCACTCTTAGTTTCCATGACAAATGCATGAAGCCTATGACAGTCCACTCAATTCGATTTTGTCTAAGAGTGGATTCAGTGGGCAGCTCAACATCATCACATTTTGCAGCAGCTCAGTAAGATCCACGTTGTCCCTTTAGTTAAGGAAAGAAATAGCGAGCAAGGCAGTGAGACATCTTCCAGTGCAATCAGTTTCATTTTGAAGGTCTTCCCTTAAGCCTGAAACTTTACTACCCAGAGAATGAAGCACTGTCAACTGCATTCTCCACAGTCATCTTCACACAGACAGAAGTGCAGTCACTGCAGGGGATTGGAAAACTGCTACGTGCCTTTCTCCTTGGTTAGGGAAGTCTTCTATTCATGTAAAGGGGGAACAAGACAGACTTGAGAGTGAGTCAACCTAGATACCTCAATATTTTGTGAGGTGTGAACTGTTGCTTGGGACACATTACAAATTCTGCCTTCATAGGTAGGAGCAGGACAATCCAAGTACTGAAAAGGATCTAAGATCTATGAGTGGATGGTACACCTCCTGTCCCAGAGCTATAACTGTCAAGTCACCAGGACTTTCTGTGCCTTTAAGATGTCCATAGTAATATTTTATAGTTACTGCTGTAAGGGCTCAATGTATTGTTTGAGTATCCCAAAAATGTGCATGTGCAGTCAGGTATATTAAGTTTTTGAATACAACAGACATGAGAGTTTTCAACTGGAAGGAACAACAACAACAAAAAACAAAACAGTACACGGTGTTGTCAAAGAAGGAAGGCATGAAATACTCTAGGCAGAGAGCGTCTCTTGCCTGCCCTGTATTATGTCCTGTTTCTTAGCTGACTTTTAAGCATTTATTTAGGAGTATTTCTATTCTTTTCCATCATCTTTAGAAACTTGAATATCCTGGCCTGTAGGTGTAGCTTTGGTAGAAACAAGAAACCATAGGGACCAAGCTGAAAACAAACTAAACAGGGAAATGGGTTTCCCCAGCACATATTTCCTTTTATTTAGCCACAAGCCATTCACTTCTAGCAGCTTCCTTAAACACACAAGTAACCACCCCTCTCCCTTCAGCTGAACATACAGTCCAATAGTTTGTTTGGTTTTGACATTTTAATCTTCATCCAAGGGGCTTGCTGTAGGACAAGATGTAGAACAATGCTTCCTATCCCAGGAAAGGAACTGGACAAGCAATATATTGCCTCAAGGGAAACAAAGAGATGAGAGCATCCACAGCCCAGCCCTTGGAGGGAAGCAAAGTATAAAATCCCAGTTACAGCAGGTTTCCTGAGCCAGGCTCCTGAGATAAAGCCTAAAGATTAGTCCCCTGCTCCTCATCCGCTGAGAAACATGGCTCAAAAGAGAAATTGTGCACTCCCTTTGTCCCTGCTGCACTCTTGCATTACGTTATATTAATCATTCTGTAAAAGGATGAGAATCCAGCTTTCTTTAGCCTCGGGTGAAAGATATAACTGCTAAGCCAAGCCATTACTCTTTTCTCCATTGAGAATATTTGTTTCTTGTTCCTTGGGAAATGAATCCCCATCCTGGGCATGGGAATTTGAAGACCCTTGCAAGGGGAGGGAGGGTCTGGATCTGGATCGCAGTGGTGCTGTGCCAGGGATCCCTGTACTGAGGATGGACGAAGACCTCTCTTTATTTTCAGAGGGAAGGAACGTCTCTTGTATCTGTGAAAAGAAAGACATCTAAGCCCTAAGTCCAGGTAAGAGGACTGAGCACTTTGTGATTTTTCTGAGTGTTTTTCCCTACTTTCAGAATACTTCCCCCATCTGGAGCGATCATCTACATGCATGTACAGCTCTTGCACAGAAGACTTTGTCCTCATAAACACCAGCAAGCATGCTATGAGTATCTCTTTAGACTTATATCAATGTTTCTGACAACAGAATTAAGGTCCAAGGGGCTTACATCAATTTACTTGCTGTTGGGAAAGCACAGAAATGAAATACAGTTACATGTACATGAGAAAGCAGAGACAGGAATCATTTTTACATTAAAAATGATCGATTGTACTTATTTTTTAATTATTCTCCTGGTTCATCTTCCACATATGTCATTTCCAAACAGTGCACTAAAGTCCTTTTTCCTAAGGAGCCTGCCATAAGCTAAAGTCAGATAAATCAGAAGATGTTAGATTATTTCTTTTTCTCTACCACTTATGATAGTGATAAGAACAAAGTGTTGTTCAGGTGCTTCAGGCATATCTGATAATACTATTTGCAATTGCATTTTCAAATGATAGGAACATAAGAGTATCAAATATT
>PPHD01008253.1:0-11547 GCA_002909625.1 Bambusicola thoracicus | reverse complement strand
TGAGTATCTCTTTAGACTTATATCAATGTTTCTGACAACAGAATTAAGGTCCAAGGGGCTTACATCATTTTACTTGCTGTTGGGAAAGCACAGAAATGAAATACAGTTACATGTACATGAGAAAGCAGAGACAGCAATCATTTTTACATTAAAATTTACAATTAAATTTTACATTAAATTAAAATTTTTACATTAAAAATGATCGATTGTACTTATTTTTTAATTATTCTCCTGGTTCATCTTCCACATATGTCATTTCCAAACAGTGCACTAAAGTCCTTTTTCCTAAGGAGCCTGCCATAAGCTAAAGTCAGATAAATCAGAAGATGTTAGATTATTTCTTTTTCTCTACCACTTATGATAGTGATAAGAACAAAGTGTTGTTCAGGTGCTTCAGGCATATCTGATAATACTATTTGCAATTGCATTTTCAAATGATAGGAACATAAGAGTATCAAATATTAGCACTCCATTAATGCCTTACTCTCCAGGAGTTTTAGGCTAGCAAGACAACCTATCTCAGAAACACGATATCTATGCAAAGATGGAGAAGCAATTTCACAGAATTTGAATCATTTAGGCTGAAAAATACCTGTAAGTTCATCAAGTCCAACTGCCAACCTGGCCTATCAAGTCCTGTCACTAAACCATGTCTCTTAGTGCCATGTTTTCATGTCTCTTTAATGCCTCCAAAGATGGGGACACCACCACTTCCCTGGCTGGCGTGATCAACCTTTCTGTGAAGAAATTCTTCCCAGTATCCAGTCTAAACCTGTCCTGTCACAACTTGAGACTGTCTACTCTCATCTTACCATTTGCCACCCAAGCAAAGAGACCAATACCTTTCTTGCTGCAACCTCCTTTCAGTCAGTTGCGGAGAGCACTGAGGTCTCCCTTCAGACTCCTCTTCTCCTGACTGAACAGACTTGGTTCCCTCAGACACCTCTTGTAAGTCTTTTTTCCTACTCCTTTCATCAGCTTTTTGTATCTTCTTGAGCAACCCCACATCCCTCTTGTAGAGAGGGAGCCAGAACTGACCACAGTATTTGAGGTGCCGTCTCAAACCAGTGCCATGTAAAAGGGGACAGTCACTTCCATAGTCCTGCTGACCCCACTATCTGTGATACAGGCCAGAAGCCATTGGCCTTATCGGCCACCTGGGCACACTGCTGGCTTATGTTCAGTCAGCTACCAATCAGCACCCTAGATCCTTTTCTGCTGAGCAGCCATCCAGGAACTCTTTCCCAACCCTCCACACTTAGCCTCAAGCCCGTCAGTCCAGCCTATCCCCAGAACCTTCTGCAGGGACTTTCTAGCCTCAAGCAAGTCAATACTCCCATCCAAGCAGTTCTTCACCCAGCAAACTGTACACCTGAAACCTCAGTGAGGGATCAGATGATGTCCAGCCTTCTGGCAGGGAGCCTGTGGGAGGTCAGGGGGCTGAACTGAGAGCTGTGAGTCAGCTGGCATCACCAGCCAGCCCCCCATTCCTTTACCTGGCAGATGCCTGCTAGACAGAGGTGCTGGCTGCTGAATGAAAAGCAGATGGAGTTAAGTTTAGTTAAAGCAGGCAGTCATAACAACAAAGAGCTCTCATCTAATCACCCAGTAGGGCTGAAAATGCAATCAAGTTGTTTTCTATAAATCATTTTTGCTAGATAAGAGGTCTGAGTATCCAGTGCAGCTCACTAAGTGTTTACATTGTAAATTTTCTTGCCCTCAGCACTACCCCTTGGCTCTGAATTATTGCTTTAACACATTTAATCACGAAATATAACAGTTGGATAATAAGAGCCCTGTAAACTTCACCCTCCTTTCCTTTTAAATAAAATTATACACTGGTAGTAAAGACACAATTATATGAAGGTTTTGTTTACAAGAACTCTTACCCTCTGAGGAGAGTGGTGAGGAAAAAAGAATTTTAAATTGTGTTTAATAGAGAAAACAGCTTGTGGAAATAATTACACAACTTGTGAGCCCTGCACAGTATCTGTACTTAACAGTGCTGTATTCAAGCCTGTAGAAGCAGGCAAGCAGTCTGTCTTTCAGAAAGTTGAATATAGAAGGTGTTCAGTAATAGTACTAATTTACTAATATAATACCAAGATAAAGTGATTGAATCTGCTGAAGAGAAGAGGAGGGGAATGATGCTGATAACGCCTATTGTAATGAGTAACAATAATGGGAAGAGCAGTTTATTAGCAAACTCCACAGGTCACTGCGCAGTAATAGCAGCAAAGCAGTAAAAGTGAAATTCAATCATGTTCTGTTAGAGCTCACAGCATGCACTTGGCTTCCTCATTAGAAGATTTCTCAGTCCTCCAAACTGGAAAGGTTGCCTGTGTTCGTCAGAGACAGGGAGCGGATGTGCGCTGCTCCAGCTGCACCTCAGCCCAGCTTGGGCTCTCCTTTAGCAAAGTCTTCTGCTTTGTTTTTCTGTTTAGAGTTTTCACAGATTTTCAAGATTAACATGTTTTAGTTTACACTCCATGCTCACATTTGGCTCTGGGATCCTGTCCAGACTAACAGCTTTTCCTGTAGCCCCTCACACTGAAGGCAATTGAAAAGAATGATGCATTCTGATATTAAATAAACTCCCTATCCTCTCAGGTCGCTGACTTGGCCTCAGGAGGATCTAAAGTAAATAAAGTAGTTGGATGACAGTGCATTTTTTACTTTGTTTCAAGCCGTACACTGCTTTCCTGGAAAGACAAAGAACTTTCCCTTCATTTGAGTTCTTGCACTTCAGTGATGCTGGAGAACTGTGATATTTGCCAGACTGCCCCTGTTTCCTGCTGCCGACATCTCCCTGACAGTGTTTAAATTGCTGCGGGGATGGACGTGGCCCAGAGTTGCCCTGCAACCTCAGATCTGTCAGAAGACAGAAACAGGGCTGGTGTTTATGTGAGCTTTCTCAGAGGAGTTTCTCTTTCTAATTCATGAAGTCATTTTGGTCACACAACTTTCTGCACAGAGCCCTTCCACCATGGGCAACAATGGGAACAAAACTGCAAAAGAAAGGGAGCTATTTTAACAGTTAATTTTCGGATGATCTAGATGCTCGCCTCATTTGATATCTAGCATCTTGTGCCTGTTTAAATAATTGATTTGACAGAAACATTTTAAAAGCCTTGGTGAAACCCATTTTAAAGACTATGTTGATGAAATTCAGTCACTGAAACAGCTTCATTTTGGCACAGTAGTTTCTATTTTCCTCTCCTACAGTTTGAAATCTGACAATGCTCCAGCAAATAAATAGCAGATGGGATTGTAGCAGGGCTTTTAGAGTAATGAATATCTGCAATTCAGCACGAAGACTTATCCTCTGCCCTTGGAAGGCTGCTGATGAAACAAGGCAGTTTGACACACAAATAAAGTACCATCAATGTGCTGTGTGGAAGTACGCTCACGCTGTGTATCAGGGCAGCCATTTGGCTGCTGGGGCTGGAGGAGAAAAGGAGTTGCATGAACATGTCCACAAGGTGCTGGGCCAGGGCTGTAAATCGTGAGGATGGTGCTGATAAACTCATTGCTGCTTTGCCAGCTCCCATGGCTCCTGGGGAGCTCACAGAGAGGCCTGAGAGTTCTGAGCACAGATAGAATAAAAAATCTAGGGTCTCTGTCATCCAGCTCGGAAGAAAGGAAGAAAATTTTAATGGTGTTTAATGATGTCACAAATGCCATGCAAGCATCTTCCTGAGGTGTCAGGCCAGCTATGAGGAACACTCTACATCATGCAAGGTTTCACTGCATACAGTCAATCAGCACTCTTTGTGGGTGTTATTACAGGAAGATTTTTTTTTTTAAAGGTATATTTGTTTCAGGTAGCCAAAGCCTAGCCTGAAGCACAGGGTCAGGCCCCTCAGCCAGGGGTGAGCGTATTATGGGGCCTACCACCCAACAGCACAGTGCTCTGTGAGGCTCACAGCCCAGCTCCACAGCTTGTCTTCCTGGGAGCTGCACACTGACTGAATAAACAGTGGGAACAGCATAACATCCAAGGTGACCGGGCAGGTTTGCAGAGGTACCTGCCTTCCCCTGGGGAACTGAAACAATTATACCCGGCAAACTGGGCTGCTCAGCTAAAAATTCTTTGGGAGTGTTCTTAGGCGGGCATCCAAATTAGAGGGAACGCATCTCCTTGGATCATTAGAAGTAACAGACTTGCTTTTTTAAATTTACTTTCACTATTTCCTTTGCAAATTGCCAGGCACTTCTAAGCACAAACTGGTTTTGCCTTTTCAGCTTTCCTCACATTAGAGCCCAGCTAAATGCATTAGCAAATATGGTAAATAGCAATAGCACTTAAGAAGGTCTGAATTCCCCAAAGGTAGTAACTGTATAAGAAACATAGGAACTGTTATTTCATGGCAAGGAAATGGAAAGCTTTTAGCTTATCATTAAGCTAACTTAGTAGGCTTTGGTAGGCCATGGCACTATTTATTAACAATTTATAATGTCAGGCCAGGCTAAGTGTGCATAAGTGATACATATTTTTGTACTGATTCGAAGTACCTGTGCTTTTTATCCTGAGCTCCAAGTAAACAGTGTCTAATAAGCTCTGTCTTGTTTTTTCCCATTAAACACGAGTCCCTTTGAGTCCCTGCAAAAATTTCTCTTCAGTATCAGAATGCTAGCAGGAGGTAAATTTCCAGGCTGACATTAATTCAGAATGTAATATTTAGAAGTGTGAGGAGTATGAGGAATCTTTGAGCTCTCACAAAAGGATTAGATAGAGATACATCCTTACACCAAGATAAATGAATAAGAATGAAACATACTCCATAAAGGGAATCAAGATAAAAACCATTAGAGACGTGATTGTGTAGGAACCTAGGATCCCAGAGAGGTTGTGGATGTCCCATCCCTGGAGGCATTCAAGATAAGGCTGGATGTGGCTCTGGGCAGCCTGGTCTAGTGGTTGGCGACACTGTCCATGGCAGGGAGTTTGAACTAAATGATCTTTGAGGTCCTTTTCAACACAGGCCATTCTGTGATTCTATGATATGATCCTATGATGAACCTCAGTTCATTAACTTGTGTACATGGCCATCCAGACTAATTTACATGCATTAATAAAGGCCAATCCAAACCTCCTGTAACATTCAGCTTTCAGAACAATTCAATCAAATAAAAAGTCAAACCTTTGTCAGGAAATAATCTTTTATACTGATCCTTTGTGTGATACAAAAGCTACATTTTATATTCTATATTTTTTACAATGCCTCCATGATTATTTCTGCTATTGAACAGTTCTAACGAAAAGGAAGCACAACACGTCTTAGTCAACTTTACCCATACATGAAGAAATCAAGGTTTCACTTCCTAACCACCTAGCCAGTTTCCAAGCATGCAGCTTCCCATCATCCACCCTGGGAATAACTCTGTGATTCCAAAGACCTAAGTCTGCTTGAAGAACTATTGCTTCCTTTAGGCATCAGGTTTTTTTCTTTCCAGCTGTTTTTTGGAAGCATTGTCTTTACTGAATGTACAGGTACCTGTTTCTGTTACTGATCAACAGTCAACTGAATAATCCGTCAAAATGTGTTGATGACCCTGGTCCTATTCTTGTATCAAATATTGTCTTCCAATTTCCACAGTTTGCAACTAAAGAGAAAAGAACTCCTAGAGGCTTTGTTAGGAGGGAACTTTAGCAGATTTCCCAAACTACTCTCTGTATACCCAGAGATTTTCTTCTAGGGCAATCATCTTGATGGAATCAAATGACTTGAGCTTTCTTTTGTCTGATTGGATCCCTTGTTAAAAAATTGCATGGCATACACTGTGTATTCTTGCCTTTCTAAATTTCCATTCTACATTCTGCTAAGTAAATGCATGTTAGGGCTTCAGAAAGTTGACCATACTTTATTTATTTATTTTTTCCCTAAGCTTTAGAGTAAATCACATCAACTCCATGGAAAAGAGCACATGACAACACTGTTTTAATTTGGGAAAGACATCTGGAAATTGTCAGGTGCTGAAGATAGATCAGAAGGAAACAGATTGAAACAGACCTTCCGAACAGATTGATGAATGTATTTAATTGCACTGATCCTTCAGCAAGATGAATGAAAAAATATATATATAATATGTAACTTAGAAATTAAATAGCATCTTATAGATGAAGTCGTATATAAAAATATCTGGAAATGAATATTTTTCCTTCTTTACTCATTCTTTTATTTGCTTGTTTTCCACTGAGTTTCAGCAACATAACCATTCACAAGCATCAGCTTACAGATTTTTCTGTTGAGAATAAAAGCATTTACTTGCATTTCCTAGTTTTTACTTTCATTCTGTAGCCAAAACATGTACGTGTGCCACAGGGCTGTGAAGCAAAACCAAATCTAATCAAAGGCTTTTCTAAGTTAAGTGTTCAAACAAGATGCTATTTGTTCTACAGAAGTTGTAATCTCTAAAATATACATGTAGAGTCTCTTGCTTCTGGAAGCTTTTTCCTGGATCACAACAATTGTTGCAAAATCTTCCTCCTTGCAGTGTAAATATTTACATATTTTACTTGGCATATTTTCTAACTGTAGCCTAGCGTTCTTGTCCAATTTTCAATACTTCCATTCTTCATTTCCCTAAATACACTTTGTTTATTGACTGCTCTGACACTGCAGTAATTAGATCAACTGCTCCCTACACATTTTGTCTTCTTGATCTTTTGTCAGTTGAATCTAACAGTAATTCCTTCATGCTGATTGCACCAAAGTCATGTTGCTTCCTGTATCATCACTGTTATATTCCTTGGAAGAAGATGATCCACTTCCAACAGCAGCTGAGATTAATTAATGTCTCAGGAACAAGCATATATCCTGTCCCCTATATTAGTTCTTCTAATGTATTTGCAATGCTCAGCAAAATGGTGAAGATACAGTTTACAAGGACATCATGCTAGTTATGGAGACCAATGCCATTTTCTGTTGGGTGGAGTGAAGAACTGAATTTTACAGAATCATTTTTCCTGCGGAGGTCAATTTGCTGAGCTACATCTTGTCATTTCAGAGGAACTGGAACCCTAAGAATGGATGCCTTGTTGGTAGGGCTCGGACACAATGGGCAAAGTTAAGTTGGGATCACACAGAGTTAAATGACACAAGAAGGCAAAACAGCAACACACACACTTACTGTTTCAGATTTTCAGTTCTCATTCCTTCCATTCTGTGTAGTGGGACTATTTAAGACTGAGATTATAATTATGAACTGCAATTAATGGAATATGTCACCTGTTAACTTTGTCACGGCCTCTGTTATGAAGTGCAGCCCTCATACACAAGAAAGTAACATTAATGATTTCATATCAAACCTCTACCAGCATTTCCACAGTAATGGATTTTGAAAACAAAAAAATTAGCAAGATAATTAGGAGAGGAAAAAATCAGTTTGTTCTTCCTCCCTCTCAACAACATAGAAAAGGAGGACCTGCCTCCTGTAAATTTAGGTATAATATACTATATTAGAAATCTGAATTCAATATTTCTGATATGTCATACCAAACTGTCAACCTGTCTCAATCTTTGCCATTTTCTCTCCGATGGCTAAAAAAGGATCCAAGATTAGCTCAGATCTAGAGATGTACATTTTAGGTATTTCTGTTTGGTCACCTAATTTCTACTTTGCATTGAAATGAAAATGATTAGACTGAGTTTACTGAAGACAGACTTTTGCACTCTATTCTGCTTCTCTGCTGATGAAACATAGTAAGATTGTACCAAGAGTGTTCCACCAGCTCCTCCATCTCACACATAGAAACCAGGACAGTTTTGTTGATTTTTTTTTTAATTTAGAAGAAAAATATTTGTAAAATAATTCTGAGTTTGCCTGTCAGTGGGCTTATTTCTTTCCACACTGGTACCTTCTTTCAGATTCTTTCATATTCTTAGGGAACAGAAATTTCCTTCACATTTCTTTTACAATCTACAGTGCTAAGCACGCTTCTTCCTTTTCTTTTTCAAGGTCAGATCTAAATCCAGATATCTGTTTTCAACATCATATTTTGATGTAAGTATGATGTTTCTCAGATTACACTCCATGGGGGCAAAAGTACAAGGATGTGACCTGTTCAAAGATATGTATTTAAAGGTTGCACTTTTCAAGCATATTGTTACAAGCACGCTTCTAGAAATCACTTCAACTTTAAGGTTCAGAAATTGTTTTCTGTGGAAATGTTTGAAAATATGAATTCTGTTGAAACTTAGCTCTTTACTGCGGATGCTTTCCCAATTAAAAATGATAGGCCTTCTACGAATGCACCCAGGTCAATGAGCTCCACACTTGCTCAAGTGCAGAAGCTAAATTATCATGACTGCTTGATGATTTTACATCTGTAGGCTAACAGCTATGTTATTTAGGGTTCACAAGAGATAAATAGCTATGGCTCTGTGCAGGGTTCTTTCATCAGCAAATATAAGATGTATATTTTTGAGTGCAAAAATATCACAGAATCACAGAATCACAGAATTATCAAGGTTGGAAAAGACCTAAAAGATCATCCAATCACCAATACTCCCCAGCTAAATCCTCTTTCCTCTTTTCTCCCTCTCTACAAGTAGATTTGAGGATGAGCATCTAAATCTCAATAATGAGTCTCTTAACAGTGAAAAGGGATAACAGATCATTCCAATTTACCCCAGTCCTCCTGCTAGAAGGGTGATAGAATATTACAATATTTCTGTGTAGGTAGGACAGAGTTCAGCTCAATGTTTCATATTCTTCTAAAGTTTCTGACACGAAGGAGGGAAAAGACACAAACCACCACACAGTTGACCAAAACAAATATCCTACGGTTCCTTTATTGGTATGAAGAGAAACTCAGCAAGGTAGGCACTGACTTCCAGTTCCCTTTCCCACTTTGATACTTCCAGCTTAGCTTAGCCAAAACAGTCGTGAAATGATTATGAAGGTCAAAGGGATTCCTGTTAGAGTTGATCTATATTATTCTGTGAAATTCCACTGTAAAGGATGAGTTTTTTCAGATGAGAAATCAGCTGTTCTCATAGTGAAAATAAATCATTCATTATTTAACCCTGTAATGAGAGAAGGAAATAATTCTTTAGCTCCAAGTTTAGCAAAGTATTGAGTGATCTTACTCTTCATTGACTCCTGTGTTACCCTTTCTACCTTTACAGGCAGAACAGTTTAGGTGTGAGGTTTCACTTTTTTTCCTATTTGTCCTACAATGTAATTAACAAGAAATTCATCATCAATCCCCACTCATTACACAATAATTTAATAATGCATAATTTTATAATACCATAGTATAATATAAAGTGTTGATACATACAGTCATTGAGGGGACTTCAGGGCTTCTAAAAGTATTACTTTCCATCTTATTATAAAGCTGCTCTGCCTTTTGTATGAAATACGACTTTGTTTTACAGCATCTGTTCAGTCCTGGGAAGAGAGAAGGAAAAGAGGAGATGGATGGCTTTTGGGGCATAACCTGAAATGAAAAATAATATAAGGTTTAATAAGTTATGAGATAAACACAGTAAGGATGTAGATAGACCCTCTTTGCAGTGCTCAGAGGCAGCTGTGCAGATGTCTGACTGCTCTCTTCTGCTCTGCTCAAGCAGATTCTTTTCAACTCCTCAACTAACCAATACTAATCACATATGCCATCTGCCAGACATGCAGATTACACAGCAGGATGGGAACTGTCAGCAGGGCTGGCTGGAGTGTCACATGTAACTTCTGCCTCTGGAAATCAGGCCATGGAAAACAGGGAAAACCTGAAACTTGGGAACTTGCTGAATTGTTCTGCATGTAGTGCTTCAGGATCCCCACCAGCACCAACAGGAACAAACCAGCTTTCCGGATGCTTTCCACTTATTTACAGCTGAAATGTCCTCTAATATTTTGTCCTGGAAATCTATGTTCTGCTCAGAGAAACTAGTAACAGAAACACAGGCATTTCTAATGACATTTCATAGAAATGCAGAATGAGTGAATCACAGAATGATATGAGTTGGAAGGTATCTTAAAGACCACCTAGGCCCAACCCCATTTCCATAGGCAGGAACATCTTCCCAGATCAGGTTACTCAAAGTCCTATCTAACCTAGACTGGAACACTTCCAGGTATGGGGCATTTACAGCTTCCTTGGACAACTTGTTCCAGTGCCTCACCACACTCATGTTGAAGAATTTCTTTGTAATATTCCATAGAGTCATAGAATATTATCTTGGGCTGCATCAGAAGAGGAGTGGCCAGCAGGACCAGGGAGAGGATTGTCCCCGTCTACTCTTCCTTCATGATGCCCCATCTGAAGTACTGAAGCCAGGTCTGGGACTCCCAGTTCAGTAATAATGTCAAGCTTTTGGAGTGGGTCCAGAGGAAGGCCATGAAGATGATGAGAGGCTGGAGCACCTTTCCTGTGAAGACAGGCTGAAGGAACTGGGCTTGTTCAGCCTGGAGAAAAGAAGGCTCTGGGGAGACTTCACCGTGGCCTTCCAATATTTAAACAGAGTTTATAAGCAGGAAATAAGTTTTTACATGGGAAAATAGTGATAGGACAAGGGGGAATGGTTTTAAGCAAAAAGAAGGGAGATTTAGATTAGATATAAGGAGTAAAAATTTTCACAGAGAAGGTGGCAAGGCAGTGGCACAGCTGCCCAGAGAAGCTGTGGTGCCCCATCCCTGGAGGCGTTCAAGGTCAAGTTCAATGGGTCCCTGGGCAGCCTGAGCTGGTGGGGAGAAGAATATATTTGAGAGCAGAATTTAAAAACTAAATGCATAAAGTCTTTTTAACCTCCAACTTCTCTTTTTTACTAACTTTATGAGACATTTATATTCCTGTGCATTCTGCAGAAAGATAAGCATTTTTTTATTACATACTATAGCTTAGGGAATCATTATTCAAACAACCAGTGTCTCGATAAATGTGAGATTCCAGAATTTCTTGTTTAAAGGTTTATTTAATATCTTCATCATTATAATTCTCAAATTTTACAGTGCACATTATATGCAACTTTGATGCACTGCATAAAATATTTATGTGATATCTAGATGTGACAGCTACATTTGCGATTAGTTTTACTCCTGTTAATTATAAATCAGCCATGCAGAGTGATTGTAGTTTTTATTCCTTGGGAGAACTATTTGCAATAAAACTGTCTTTGCTCCAAGTCCTTCTGACAGCTCACCAATAGCATCAAGCTTCAAATTATAAAGTGAAGACCCATATAAAATCCACAATTCATTATCCCAAGTAGTTTTCAAGGTCCCTTGGTATCCTTCAGACCTACCACTTGACTCTGGCTTTACATAAATTGTAGAGCCCTGTCTGCATGGATGTCGTGGCAGGCAATGTCGTCATAACTCTTTACCTGTACTCTTTTGGACTGCCAGGTTTTCATGATACAAGGTGTCTGTCTTTCTGTCATCAGCAATGCTTTCAGTATTCATCCAGTAATACTCTGATGCAAGCAGTAAACATTTCAATACTTGATTGAAGTCTATAACAATTTACCTCTGACACTAACCCACTTGTCTTGATAAATGAACACTGCAAACCCCTCACCTTGAATGCAAACCTTATGT
>PPHD01008252.1:0-21994 GCA_002909625.1 Bambusicola thoracicus | reverse complement strand
AGCACTGTCACCTGACAGCCCAGCAACATGGAAGTGCTGCCCCACACCTCCTGCCAAGAGCTCTGGATGAGAAGGCATGACAACCAGAGGACACGGGCAACATTAAAGCCTTATAACATCCACAGGATTTAGTAAAGGAGATTAAAAACCACAATTACACTTATTACGTATATTTTAAGGCAGCAAAGCTTGCTAGACTCAGGATCAGCCTACTGCAAAATAGTAGTTCACCAAGCACTGGGTTTATTTTATGAAGATCCCATTTCCAACAGATTTCACCCCAGCTGATACTCAGAAGGCCCCCTTTACCTCTGCCACCTAGAGAACTACAATGAACTGAACTTCAAAACATATTTCAAGGACTCTTGTAGCAAATTACTATAAATAAAGCGATGAAAAAAAGTTAATGCACTTAATGCATGCAGTCATTAAAACCAGTTGTGGTTCTCTGATCTCTTATGTCCACCCAATACGGAGTCATCCTTTATAGTGCCTCCACAGCTATCTGTGCTCATGCCTGTACTACAAACTAACGTTTTTTCAGCTTAACATCCAAATAGATGAACTTGCCACATACGTCCTCTCCCACACAGCCACTTTCCAGGGTTGGCAAGAAGAATCATTTCCTCCAAGAGGGCTGATTGCACATCTTTTGCCCTTTCCCCTCTGCTTGCCTCTGAATACGAGTCAAACCAAAACCATAGGCATGAACATTCAATCAAAATGCACCACTTGGTACCCTGCCTGATACATACAGACCTTATCTAAAAGGTTAATATCCACCCAAAAACATAATCTGTCATGGATGTAGATTTACAAGTATTATCATCCCCAAACACTTCACCTAACTTAAGACATACTGACGATTAGTAATCACCAAGCTGGTGTTAGCTAAAAAAAATAAATAAAAATCAATAAATGGCATTAGGCTGTATCTGCAGTATCAGTTTGACACTAGACCAGATAGGAACACAGAGGCTATGGGCAACTTTACATCCATACTACACAGCGCTCAGGAAATATATGTGTGTACCTAAGGCCACATCCAGCCAAATTTCCTGAATTGGACCCTACCACAGGAGGCTAAAAGCTGACAAAATTCAAATGATTCACGAGGCAAAATCTCCAACATATAACAAATACTGCATACAAGTCAGCATCTAGTTCATCAGTTCAAATGCACAAATGCATAGAGAATTGCCTACAGTCTTCAAACAAATATCCCAATGACTTGAATTTAAAGTTAATATACAAGGCATTGTAAACCCACCTAAGCAGAAGCATACTCTACTATGTTCTACTACCACTTTTTCCTTTGCTGAGTATACCTTCTCATGTGATTCTTAAAAATAAACAAAAAACACAAGATTTCATTATCAACATAGCTGAAAGAAGGTCTCAGAACAGCCATTGCAAAGATTTCACTAAAGAATATGCACAAGTTGTCAGTTTGGTTTCATTCTGAAATAGCTGTAATTTGGGACAAGCTTCTACCACATTCCAAGCAGCTCTCCGCTGATAGGCCATCATGATTTGCCAAGATCCTATTTCTTCCGTGTATGCATCCAGGAATCTGCAAGGCTCTTTTATTCCAAGGACTAAGTACAGGATCACAATTTTAATTGTATATTTGTAAGTACTCATTTGTGCCATTATTTTTAATGGATTAAGCACAACTCGTTATCTTCCAAACCTCTGTAACTACTACATCTACAGATGCTTCTTTAAATGCTTTTCACCAAAATAAAATAAATTCAGCAACACCTACAAGAAACTCAAAGTTGAAACAAATGCACCCTATTTCACATACATTATTGGATCTGATACGATACTCCTGTCTAAATGCAGCAGGGTTTCACATATCTCCACCTCCATGTAATTTTTAATGCAGAATTTTGAAGCCTGCCACAAATCACTCCTACTTTCCAGACTGACCTGATTTCACAAGCACATACTTGTACAGCTGGCCCAGAAATTAAATCTCTGTGGGGTCTCTGCCCTTCAAATGTCATTCTCAAACAAGCACAGAAGAGTGACTCGCTGCACGTGGATTTCTAGGATACAGTCCTGTCTGGACCATTACTTGTTCTGGACTGGCCAAGGAGCTTAACCACAAAAACATTAACAACATGTAAACACCAGCAAAGGAATATACTTATCATTTACCAAGTCATCAGCACATAATGTGAGACAAAGGTCTAAAGTAACTTCCATCTTTTCTTCACTTTTCTCCTTGTCGCATCATCTATCATTTGTGCTCTCTCTCTCTTGCACCCTTCACTAAGAAAAACACCGAAGTCCAATAGAAGTATTCCTACAACAACAAAAAAGTAGCTGCTGCTGCAGCCCAAGATAAACACTGAATACCACACTCAAGGAAAATAGGCGGAAAATATCCCATTATTTTTTATGGACACCAAGAATAAGACTTCTGGAATTTCATAATAGACAGTGGCCAATTTTTATAAATGCTACTTCTGCTTATGTCTTAATTTAAAACGTGACCTAAGGTTCTTAATTGCAACTTCTTAATTAATATATTTGCCATGCTGATAGGAAGGCACACGATCCCAAATACTTTTATTATTAAAGCTACTTATCAGCTAGTGAGCAGTAAGCAAACATGAGAAATTAAACTAGCAAAATCCATCTCCGTTACCACACATAAATAGCCATCAGTACCCAAGTCATTGCAATCAAACTCAAGAGGTTGGCTGATCTTAAAGCAAGGCTTACAACTCCCAAGCCTGGCCTTCCAAAAGCCAAGAACAGCTGCTGATCCAGAAGGTTGAATTTTCTTTAAAAACGTTTTTCAAGTTTCAGACATCTTTCGCTACGGCCTTCAGCGAGCAAGAGAAAGAAGAGAAAGGATCCAATCTCAGTGAATGAACACAATCCAACCACTTTTTATTTCCTCATTCATCAGCTAACAATATATTAGCAAGACCACCCTGTGTGCACTTTGGACATTATTTCCAAAAAGGGTATGAGGTATTATATATTTTGGTAGGGAAACACAAAACTTTGCCAAAGTAAGCAGGCTACTCAGTGTTGCATTTTTCTGATGGCAGTTTTTAGCTCTTTATCTTTCTTGCTCAATATCACATTTGCACAGGTTAACAAAATGGCCCTGAGTAATATGGAAAAACGATCTGGCAGAAACGCGTGCATCTCAGTTTGGCAGTGAATGAGTTTTTAATTTCTAAACACCTAGAAATAAGTTATTCCTAAAATGCTTCTTTTGAAATACAAATTAGAATGAGCTCTTAGTTTAAACTCTTCCATATCACAAACTGTAATTAATCTTTTGGTTGTTTCTCCAATGGAGTGCGTTTTCATCTCTAGAAATACAAAGAATATACTATTAGAAATTTAAAGCAGCAAAAATGGCTCAATCTGCCACTGGGCCAGTATGTACCATGCAACCCTCATTCTTTTAAAAAAAAAAATTTAGCCAAAGAACATAAATTCTACAGCACAGTATTCTCATTTACTCTAGCTCCAATTTTCTGAGGCTATTTACTTACAATTGCATTTTAAGGGACATTCAAATTAAAAAAAAAGTAGAAAAAACAGCACTTAAGCATAAGCAAAGAAGTGAAGAGTGTTGGAACTGATTTTACAAACTATTCCAGCATTCATTTTCCAAAACAAAGATAAAGGATTTTCCTTTTTGAGTAAGCAACTTCTATTACTAAAATAACTTCAGTTTTTGTTTGTTTTGGTGGAAGAAGAGGGTTGTTTTAACGCAGCATTCCTGACAGAAGATACTTTAGAAGATTCTCAGCAGAAAGAAGCATGTGCCCCAAGTCTGACTGAAGCTTCAGTAACCTCTACTTTCATGATGTAGCATAAAGAAGTACTTCAGTTGCTTATAAGCTTTTGTGAGTAGAAACTCTTTAGCAGATCTTTCTCTTTCATTTGGGATGGCTGGGGTCAGAGAAGAGATATGGGAGGGCAGACAGCCACCACAAATAAAGAAAACAGGTTAACGTACAGTTAGATGTATGTTTACAAACAATTGTCGAAGTATTATTTATAGTGTGTTATCAGGTGTATTCTCTCTCAAAAAAGCAACCATTTCCAATGTTAGTTTAAGTAATCAAGTTCATTTACTGCAGAAGCGTCAGCAAGCACTGCCACATCTGTGTTAGCATTGCTCAGTCCTCATGCACAACACTTCCACTGTGAATTCCCACCCCTGTTGAATCAAATCCACAGCCAAGTGAAGAATTGTGCCGTGTTTCAAGATTCATTTAAGGCACTTCCCTGTTTTTTTTGCTTCCCCAAGCCTTACTTCCTCCCTACAAGCTTCATGAGGGCTGTACAAAGGAAGCATGAGCTTTGTTTAAATCCACCAAACTTAGGTTTCTGCTTCTCCCCAGAGAAGAGATGAGGGCAAGAAGTTCTACTCCACTTCTACAAAGTGCTCGTGGAAGAAACAACAACAAAAAAGTTAATTAAGAAGTTATTAAGATGACAGTCTATGCCTCAGTATTTTCCATGTTCTATTTGGGAGAAACATATTTTCCAACTGTCTGCAGAACTCAGGCTTATTACCCTGGACAGAGAACCACCTTAGAACAGTTGTACTCAACCAGGGCTGGTCTACATAGGTTTGCATCTGTCTGCACCCGTTTGTGGACACCGGCATCTGCTGACTCACAAAAGGTCTATGGCACAGCAAGAAATTAGGTTGTTTTCAGACTACAAGATGAATGCTTTTGTCCATAAGGTAGGTGAGGAAAAAAATAGAACAGTTATTAAAAGACAAGTGCTGTCAGGGCCTTCAGCTTGCAACTCAGTCACTCAAGACAGACTGCACTCTGAAGGTAAGGCACCCAAAGTCCAAGTTTTAGGTGCTCTGAGTTACTGATTTACACTATTAAATGCATCTTCCCACAGATAGAGCGCTAGCCTGGAAGCAAACTGAGAATTATTTCAATTTTAACACGCTTCACGTTTTGCAAGTAACCTGGCTACGTAAGTGAAAGCAAATGAACAGTAACACGTGACAAAAAAAGTTAACAGTGTTTTAGATGCTGTAATGAAACTGCTACGTTCTGTTTCTAAAGCACATCCTTTGAATGGTGAAAGACTGTAGTACTGCCTGTCTTATACTTAACTAGAAACCTAAATCCAAGATACTGAGGTTGTAATCTCACCTAAGGACAACACCAAAAAAACATCAACATATCACAACGCTAGAAAAGGAACATAAGGAAAAAAACCAAAACACAACCATAGTAGTTGCATCTCACTATAATTCTTCATAAAATATCGGCAGAAGTCACAAAGCATAGAAGAAGTCTGCCATTTAAGTTGAGCGCTTAAGCTGTGGAGCCGGGAAACACAGGACACAGCCAAGGCCCCCACGGTACATTTGTGGAGTCCATGAATGCAATGAGCAGAGCCAAGGAGTGCCACAAGTCGATGCAGAAAGCCAAGGGGGCAGAGCACAACGAGAGTTGCTGCACCCTTCTCTTTGTCTTGCTTCCTCGCTTCTCTTTCAGAAATGAGCAGACTGAATAAGAAAGCCAGATAGCTTCTACGTGGATGCCAACTGATGGGTAGGCTCCCATACCAGATAGCTTCTATGTGGATCCCAACTGATGGGTAGGTTCCCATAACTATGTGGGCTCACCTCCCTCAAGATTATAAGCATCTCCCTGCCTTGTACTTATCATCAAGTATGCGTTTCTCCAGCATTGCTAAAGGAAATGCTTCTAACAACCCCCATCCATGCTTCAATTCACTTCTTGGTGAGTATTAAGAGTTAACACAAAATTAAAATATTGCCATCTACTGAGACTCCCCGGTTTCCATTTATTGTAACCAGGTGTTTATTCAAGGATTTCAGATAACATTTTCAGATTCTATTAAAAAAATATAGTAAGGTTCCAAACAAAATAAAAACTCAGCATTTCTTTAGGCACGTACACATTCAGTAAAGAGCCAAAAATATGCTAAACATGTAAAAGGTAGCAATAAAATCAACATTTCTGGTTCCCTGCCACAATCAAACAGAAATATAAAAACATTATGTTGTCAGAAAAGATCAAGTTTAAAGGGGGAAAGCTGAAAGTTTCAGATTAATATATAAAGCAGAGCTGGCAACAAAATATTCAGATGATTTATTTCAGCACACAACTAGCCTAGCTTTGTTTCTGATCATTTCCATTAAAGCACCAAAATGACTACGCAGGTCAAACACTGAAACCAGTTATTACCGTGTACTGTCAAATCCACAAATCAGTATAGTATTTTAATAATATAATGGCATTACAAATGAAAAAAATAATTAACTGAAATAGTCACCGCAGAGTTTATAAAGATTAAAGAGATTCAAAGAGAGATCACGCTGGCCATGTACAAGCATTTCATTAAAAAGCAAATCACTTAACTGAGAAGTGACACATGCTATCTGAAATACAGAGAAAGGATGAAGTTACATTAGCCGACTACATTCAACTTCTTTCACTTCAAAAATGTAACTTTTTAAGCTTGTGAAAAAACACAGTTAGGGTGTTATTTATGGAGAAAATTCTTCTGGAGACTCTTCCCACTAAACACTTATTTCGGAACTTGCTGATGCACCGTACCCAAAAATGCTTGTAGTTTTCCATGAGTTTTCCCAAGAACTAATTAAACCTACACCCATCCAGGCTAAGCTGACCAATTTCAACTGAACTGGTTAAGCAGACCCACTGCAGCTGAACTGGTTAAACTCAGAACAGCTCTAATGAGGCTGGGTGCTGAAACCCCTAACCTTCTCCAACCCAGGTCAACACCTGCCATTGCAACACCTCACCTCACTCTCTGGGCTGCACTGCACTACTGCCAGCTTACCACCTTTTATTGAGCTACCCGTACTTCTCTGTCTTACCTACTCTCAAATTCTCCTTCTCTGACCCGTACGGGTTACAAATTTCTCACAGTAAATGCATTAAAAACGTGTAAATAAAGTTCAGTAACGGAATTTTCATACAATTGACTCATTTTATACACATTTACACATTCTTTAGGCGGTCACTGCACTAAAATAATATTCTGTTGGCGTGAGGGTGCCAACAACACATGCATCCAAAGATTTTCCATCAAAACTCTACTCTGCTTATTTCAGCATCTCACCCACTACAGAGATACCGTTAACAGAGAGCTTCTCACCAGTGCCTTGCCTTAGGTCTGCCAGTCTTAGACTGCACTGGAGACACTGAAAAGTTTCAGCCTTTTCTTACAGAGAGGTCGGCATAAAATGCTCTCTCTTGGATATGGAGAAGTTTTTTTTGTTTGTTTGTTTTAAAAACATCATTAAAGAAAGAGCTGACAAAGTAACAGCAGAATTACAAGCTCAAAGCTAAACTAACCCAAAGAAGCCACATGAATGCAATCCCAGATTAACTTAAAGGAGGTATGGAAACAGAGACGCAAAGAAAAGTGCTCTATAAAGCGCTCTATAAATATACTAATGAAATTTTGATACACTTCACAGCTGGTACATTCAGGAAAAAGGTGAAAAGCTTGGATAAAGGTTTGGGGACTTGCTCAACTACAGCTAATATCTGTGTACAGCCTTCTCTAAAATACAATATACTTGTACAGAATTCTTATTCTACCTGGATGCCCATTTTATCGTAAGATTCCAAGATCTCTCACCATTAAAAAACAGCAAAGATTAAATAATCTTTTTCCCGAGATTTCATCTCTGAATGTTCCATTTCTGAAGGTAAAAAGCTATGTTCATTGTTAGGCTTTGACATGAAATAGAAATTGTATTTAAGAATCTAACATATAAAAGAGCAGACAGTAGGATTTAAGAGTAACATTCCAAAAATTCAGTTCCAATTATGAAGGCTGTTCCAAAAGTAATGCCTTCTCCTTCGTTGTGTTGGCCCACGACGTCAGAGGCAGATGTTGGTGGTACGGCAGTAGAAGTTGAACCTTCCCACCAATATTCCATCACATGTTGTTGCTGTGTGACAGATGGCAGCAGAGGGGCAGCCTCACAAAATGGCATCTGACATGGAAGTGCATATGAAGCAAAGCGATGGACCTGAATTCTTCCATGCCGAAAAAAATGGTACCCACTGATATACATCAACTCCTGCTGAGTGTTGACAGAAACCAAACAGTGGATGTGAGCACAGTGAGACAGTGGGTGGTGCATCTTAGCAGTGGCCTCTGCTGGTAAAGATTTTTACGAGCGTAGCATGCAGGCCTTTGCTCATCAGTGGTGAAAATGCATAGCTAACGGTGGTGACTACATTGAAAAAAAAAAAATAGTGTTTTATAGCTGAGAATTTGTTGTAGCAAACAGCATTATTGTGCTTTTGGTACCTGTTGTAGTTTCCATGGAAATAGATTGGAGGCATTAGTTTCGGCACAACCTAGGCAGTTAATCCTGCAAGAATAGTGGAGTGGAAGGAAATAAAAGCCGTACAGTTGTGATATGGTTTCCAAAAGAAGCAAGAATTGTAGCAGCACTAACAAGAATATTTATCTGTGAAGCTCCTTGCCACCCACTGGACACCTGTCAGTCTTGGCAGCGGCCTTTATGCGCCCATGTAAAGAAGATTTTTGCATGGCATAGCCCTCTCTTGACCAAATTAGGCTAACCTCATCTGCATTGACATCAGTGCCTATAATTTTGGAATCTCATCGACAGAAATAGCTTATCACAGGGCCCAGCATACAAATTAAGCATCTGTACAGGGCACACTGAACTTGTGGAAGTGCTGAAAAGCTGTAGTGGAAAATCTTAGCATAGGCTCTGAAGTGACACCTAATTAGAGCAACGGTTAGGTACTTCCCTATTTAACATCTTGGGTTTAGTCCACTTGGAGCATTCTTTGTTTGCACAGAAACTAGTGTTAAAATCTGCCATTTTAACCAAGAATTCTAACCAACAGTTAATTAATTCAGCACATTTGAAAGCTCCAAAAATCTCTGGTGTATAGAAATCTCTTGAAGTTTATTGCCAGATCCCAGCTTTGGTCTTCAGACTCAGTTTCATTAGTCAATCCCATTTTTGGTGAGAAGCCATTTCATCTTGCCATGGGATTATCTCCAGTATTAAACCTATGCTGTGTGTCACCAACTAAGACGCAATTAATTTTATAAATATTACATGACTTGAGCAGTGAGGGGAAAATGTAATATATCGGATCATCGTGATTTCCTTATGAATGTATTGCTCTAATACTAGAGGACTAAGGAAAGAAGCAAAATGCCAAGCCAAATAAGCTACATAAGCAAACATTTGGAAAATGAGGGAAAAGGAGAGGAGTAACTTGCATGACTGCTACCTAACTGCAGGCTCGGAGAGAAGCAGCAGCTTAACACTGTCAGAGCTGAGAGATGCTCATCAAGAGGCATACAGAAGTGTTTGCACTGTTCTCCCAGAGAAAGGAGGATCTGCTGTCAGTTACTGCTCCGCAGATGATGGAAGACAGGCTTTAATTATACTGAGAGTCACGTCTTTCTCACCTCCTGAAGAAATTTTAAGGCTCATGGAAATACAGATGAGCACATAGAATTAAATATCAGAAGAAAAGAACAATAGGAAACACTGAAGCCATTCTTTCCTTTAGAATAGTTCTTGAGTACGTATGTCACTGCTCCTAAAGAGAACAGGATGAGAAGCTCTGAGCCTACCCACAAAGGCTTACCTACAAAAAACAGGAAGAAACAACCCAACCTCTAGCTGAAGATCCTGGAGTGGTCCTTTCACATTTTTATTGACTTTTTTTTTTAATTATTATTATTGTTAAGGGAGAAATCAATCTGTCAGATATGCAGAGCCTTGTTTCTCATGCTGTAAAATCAGTGAACCAACAGCACAATCACCCCCAACATTTTCCTTCCTATTTCCTACACAAAGCTACAAGTTTTCCCTCATGCCTATAACAAACATTTTGAATGTGCAGTCAAGTGACTCACTCTCTTCCGACTGGCCCCTTTTTTGCATCATATTCCATCAAGTAATACTGTAGGAGAACAGGAAAGTAAAGGTACCGTGCACACACTATGGCTGACTCACCAACCTGGTTCAAGTCCTGCTGTACCCCATACCAGAGAGCTTCTGGAAAGTCCCAGTGAAAAGCCCAGCTCCTGGTCCTTCATTCATTTCCCAAATTGTGAATTGCAAAAAAAAATTTCCAAATCCTGAAAACTACAAATCAATTATTTTTTATCACTGAGTTTTTAGTCTACTTTGGGAGAGATGAGCATTTCTAGTAAATGATTTCTATTCTTCAAGAAAATGTCAGATGTGTTCTTCCAGACAAGTGGAACATGTTTTGGAAAACAGCCTGCACTGAGAAGTTTTCATAGCAATAAATTATTAGCCAACACAGTCAACTGTTTATAACCCATAGTTACAATGTCGTTAATTTTATGTCCCCTCCCCCCAAAAAAGAGAATGCTGATGCAGCTCAACTCTTACAACATACACTTTTTTTTTCTAAATAGACCAAGAGTAAAATTACACGCCGCTTTTCCAAGAGCTCTCAAGTTAGTATAAGCACATGGGTTCGTGCTCCCATAATTAAGTCATAATTATTTATTCAAAAAGAAAAGTGAAAGGTCAGAAATGGCAACAGGCCTCACGAATTGCCAAGCGTTCAAACTGTGAAGGCAGAACTACAATTTTTTCAGTGGCCTCTCTACAGCACTCATCGAAATCATCACAGCATTTCACAAGCACTCATTTCAAAACCCCAGCCCAACACAAAGGTCACAGTCCAGACCTCAATCCTTCTGGGCACCCTATTTAAGACTGTTAGGATTGTATTCTTCTAGTTGGTAAATTACTATGTCCCTCCTATAAGCACAATTCCTCCTATAAGCGAATACTGTTAACACTGAAACCCCTCAATGCACCAATGTAAGGATGTTAATGCAGACTGCAAAAATAATCCAAATGCATATTTCCTAAATGTACTGCTTCTTTTCAAAATGACATCAATAAGGGAAGTAAAACATTTGATATCAGGGTGTTTTTTGGTTTTCAGAAAACAAGTGCTATGGAAATTTCATTAGGTCAGAACATACTTTACCCACATGATCAACCTAAGTTGCAAATTAGATTCATCTCAAAGGCTGTGTCAGCTGCTCTAAAATATGAAGTAAATGCATCAATCATTACGTTCTAATAACAGAAAACCAAAATCCAAAATCTGTTCTCAAAACTAACAATTCAAAAATGTTTCATGAGCAATAAGTGTGTAGAGATAAATAGACTCTGCATTAACTGAATTTGGAAGCATTCACAAATGCAAAGCAATCATGCTTAAACCAGTGAGTACCAACTATTTACAGAAAGCGATATCATGCAAACAAAATTAGCTATGTACAGTAATCAGTTCTTATCCTCCTTGTCCTGAGCTACTTATGCTTTTCGCTGGACAACTGAACTTTCTACAGTGGATTTGATGCTTCTATTATCTATAAACCCAGAAGATAAACAAAAATCTTTAAAATTTCGAGGCTTAGAAATTGTCCAAAGTTGCTCCCTCAAGGCAGGCCAGTTCAACATCCAATGCCTCCTAAGTCCCAGGCGTACAGTAATAGGAGCTGGGTGTGGACAGGGAGTTAACCGTAAAGCAATCTGCCCTTAGTGATGAGAGTGAGTTTTCAAGTGCATGGTTCCATGTGAAATGCCTTTGACCCTGAAAATGTAACATCCAGCAAAGTTTTGAACAGGTTAGCCATAAGAGCACAGCACAGCACTTGAGATGCTTCTAAGAACCTCTGCAATTATTACAATGAGACTAAACATAACTATAATTAAGTTTCCTTGTTTAATAAAAATAATTGTTTGGTTTAAAATCCACAGGCATAGAGCAGTTTATTTGACAAACTCAAATCATCAGGTTATGGCTTGTGTCACTGGTAGAGGAGTACTATCCTAAGTATTTTGGAAATACCTTAACTGATACTGCTGTGCCATCTGATATGGTATGCGCACATGGGGTACTGCACACGGGGCTGGAGTGCACCCAAAACATATCCACGTTATTCCATCTCCCTTTTACTCCCTGCTTTTACAGAACAGGCTTCGGTACAACACAAACCTTGGAGGAGGAGGAAGAAATGCTACAAGAAAAGCTCAACTCTTGTGGCTCCAGGCCCCCATGCTGTTCCCTCACCTCCATCCAGCTGCAAAACCCCTCAGCCTTCCATCACTCTTCTCTACCCAAATAATACAACATACTTATTTTACTTATTTTTCCCCCAGCCATTTTATTACATCTGTATAAAAGATACTGACAAATTTACCTGGTGAACTTCCTACATTTTTCTCCACCTGATGTCTACAGTTTGTTCTTTCGCAACACTGAATTCTTTAGAATTGGAAGAAGAGTAGTGATTTGTAGAGCTGACAACGTTTAAAGTAAGTAAAAGGCAGGAATGCAAGGAACCCAGTGGGTTTCAGCTGGACTGAAACTACCTTCACAGCACTTCAAATAACACTAAAAATGACTTAGAGCCAAGAGTTGCACTCCATGACCTTTGTGGGCCCCTTCCAACTTAGGATACTACGCTATTCCACAAATATCAGAACTACTTACTTTTATTTGTTCTTAATTTAGATAGGAAGACTTATGGGGTTCAGTGAACAAATTCTGAGACAATTCTCAAGGAACTGTACCTTTTTTCTTCCAATTTACAACTTGCTAAGATTGCTCAGTTTCGCCCTTCACAGGTTTCACTGCCTGCATTTCTCTTGCAGTAGAAAATGCACAGCAAACCTATACGCTTCTGAAAAATATACACGAGCACTGCTGAAGCACCACAAAGATCCATTCAGCAGCACTGCTCAGCTTCCCTCATCTTTTAGCTTTCATGCTGTGGAGAAACCTTTTTCTAATCAAGGTCTCCAAACTGCCCAGAAATTTTGACAGTAGGATAGTTTATTACCCAAGCACGTGAAAAGGGGAGGCTGGGGAAACCCGCCTCAGGCTTGGAGCAAGGCTTAAGAGCTTCTCCTGAGACGAAATGAGCAAGCTTCCTCAAGTCAGAAAAGTAAATTATTTGCAGGATCTGAAAGCAAAGGAGCAAATCCACGAATCTGTAAGTTTACACAGCCCGCGAACTCCAGCAGCAGACAACATCCGCTGGCTTTTCGCTAATTGCCAGCCACCACAGTTAGCTAACTGCAGGGAGGAGCTAAGCCCCCCACATCTATCACCACACCAGATCAATTAGGAAGACACCCAGGCTCCACAACTCACACTAACAGGGAACCAAAGGAGAAAGCGGGCATGTTCTTGCTTCCCTCAACAAGCAGCAGGCAGACTATTTTTCCCCCATCCTGTTTCCATTTTGGCACGTATATGCAATAGCACATCTGCTAACTTCACCAGTTTGGACAAAGTTCTTAAAATTAACCTATCCAATTTCCATACATTCATCAATCTGGGCTGCCAGAGATCTGGAAATCCTTCAGAGAGCAACTTGGTATCACATACAGAAAATCAGCACGTTCTGGGCACTGAGCTCATTTTCTATGATAAAGTCTGTTACAAACTCAGGGAGCTTATGAATATGGGAACAGCCTACACATATGCACTAAATCTGTGCGTGTCAAAGCCTGCTACACACGTGCAGAAGGCTCCTCAGATTCCTATCCACTTTCTCCAATGAAAACCAAGGAAAATATATACTAGGTGACTCATTTCCTCAGTGTGTACATGCATCATCAGTAGGTAAGAGACTTCTTTTTTTAAACTGCAGGTGTTGTCAAATCCCATCAGATCAAATCAACATCATACCAACGCTATCATTTGAAATGAAAGCAGCCCTACCAATAATCCCTTACCACCTCTGATCTTGATGCACTCTACTGAAAAAAACTGGCATAGAGGAGGGTTGGAATCTGGCCTTCTAGTAAGAAAAACAAGCTTGTTGTGCCTATGGTCAAGATTGGCAGGCGAGCTACCAAGAAGGATCCAGCACTAAAAGCATCATCAGATCAGGAGCAAAAAGAAATGATTAACTAGAAAGAGTGTATGATGTCAAACAATACACAGACTCATACCTCAAACTTTCCAAACAGCCAAGAGCTTTAAGACATCTAAATGGCACACTGATTCTGTAGAAATGATATTTCCAGAATATCAACACCCTGCAACTTAATTTGTATACCACAACAAAGGTCTCCATAAGGTATCAGAACACCAGACATGGATTTGTGTGATGACTGTGGACCAAGGCTATGTACTGGGTTCTGTACTGTGCTGGCAAAAGATGGCAGTGACTGTGATGGCAGTCGATGGAGCCACAATCATTAATCCACACAATAAGTTTGTTGTAGAAGAAACGCACTCCTGTACAGCAGATACATAACCAGACTAAGACATTAACAGCAAAGACCTTTCCTTCCCCCACAGTCACTGAAAAAGCAGATACTTAGAGACTCTTAGAAAGCCCTATCAAGGACTGCTTTCAGGAATAGAAGCAACCCATGCCAAAATGCTACAATTTAATGGCTAAGATAAAAGCTTACTTTGTAAAGCATATAAAAGTTGAACATCTCATACTCACCCTCCATTTTCATGACATTTTAAAGACACTAGAAGTTTCACTTCCCTTTTTCCCATCAACCGGAGGACATCAGACAAACTTAATTGTTACAGAGATACTAAGAACTTGGCCTTGAGCCTTAAGTTACTGAAAACATGCACTCTTTAAATGAAAGCCGAAAACAGAAGAGCTTAATAAAAATGAGAAAGCATTCATCTTAACTTCAATGCCCTCCACTAGTACGAATAAAAGCCAGGGAATAAAGAAGCACATGAATTCCAGGAGCTGTAACTGCGATGCTTCACCTATTGTACTTGAATGAAAGCAAGAGGATACAAAAATAATCTTTACGTGCAGTGACGCACAAAGTGTTTTTAATCAAATTACCTAAATCAGTACTATCAACGAAATTATAATAAATTCAGCATACTTCTACCACAACTGACTTTTAAGGACAGAAATTAATCAGCTCATGTGAACTTAACAACTGGCACAAAAATATATTCAGGTTGCAAGTGGAGTTGGTTACGTTTGTCAGTACAGATAGAACTTCTGGAACGTTGCTCTGTAAGCTTTCAATGCACAGCCCTGGCAATATCCTAGGCAACACCGAAGCATGTTACCCACATCATCTTTTATTTGTGGAAAGAAAAAAAAAGCCCAGAAGTTCAGACAAGAACAGAATCATAGTTTGTATTCAATCTTCATACCCTGAAGCCAGTTAGCAGAAAGAGCCACAATGCTGACGACATCCTGTAGGTTCCCATCTTCCAAAAGGGAACTTCAGCACCAACCTCCTCAGCTTCCACTCTTCCTTCTCAGCTTCTTACAAACGCAATTCCCCTGCCAATATGTGAGGTACCACACATTCTTCACTAACTGACATCATTTCCAGAGACAAATCACCTTGATGGCTGGACAAAGCTGATTAAGAAGATAGAACAGCCGTACCAGTTTTATCTGAATGTGTGGGAAGAATTGACATTGTTGCCAGCACGTTTATGTAATGCGGTTCCTGCAGATGTTCTAACATTTTCAGTTGTCAGCTGGCTTTGGAGATACACATCACAAAGCCAAAGCAATTTAAAGTAGAACCCTCCAGGTGGTGTCATGTGGATTTCAACACGGTGAGACATCTTGAGAAACATGCTGGGATACCTACCTTATAGAACAGAAAGTTTTAAAAACCTCAATGACACACTCCACCATGGACTAATTAGAACTAATTTGCGCTCCATGGCCTCTTAGCATACTTAAAACTCCTTCATCATCTTCAGGAAAGCATAGTTCTGCTATAATTTGATCTGTGATGATTGCAAGACGATTTGAAGTAGTCAATTGAAAAACCTCAGAATTCTGAACCATGTTCATCCACCCATCACATTTTTAAAGCATGCATTCTCACGCTTAAACAAGAAATAAGTGTGAAAGAGAAAAAGAATGAACGAGTTTGGCATCAGAAAGCAGCAGGAGTTTGCACCTGGGACACCCTCTGTACCTTCACAAAGAGACAAGGGACAAGAGTAAAGCATGCCTGTTTTTGAAGACCTCTGCACAGGAACTCCTACCTTAAATATTTGGAGAAAATACACACACAGTTAAATCCCACATGCACACACTATTTGTTTTGTGTTCTTTCTGTTTTGTTGTTTGGTTTTTGTTTGTTACAGGCACTGCTATACATTTTAACTGTTTCCTCCTTCACCCTACTTTTGCAGGATTCCACACACGTATTTAACATCAAAAAGCACAGATCATGCTTCCAAACAATTTGTATTTGCTTAATAGGAGAAAATTAATTCCAGTTATTAAACTTGTGAGGGGAAAGGAAAAAAAGCACTTCTTAAATAAGACAGTAGGGGATGCAAACTTCTATCCCTTCCATTTTGTAAGCTGATTATTGGGGTTTGCACTCTGGAATGGTAAGAGCTACAAGCCACAGTCCCCGCAGCTCTGTTCACTAGCTGGCTTCACTTAAACACTACTTGGGAAGTTTAAAAGCAAGTAGGCTTGGCAGTTCCAAAGTCTTCTCTTAGCAGAAAACCTATCAAAAGCAGTCCAATACTTAATACTTGGAACATATTAATGAAGGTGAATATTCAGGAACAATAAATGCAATTCATTTAGCAGGACAACAGCATTTTCATGTCCATGGAATACAAAGAAAGCTTTTTACTTAAAAGGCTGTCAACCACAGATTCTTTCTCCAGTATAAAGAGCCGGATGCCATCATGTTGCTTTCTGCCACAAAAAACATGCCCAGTAAACAAAATATTCCATGACTACTCTTGGAGTCTTAACTAGGTGTTGGAGAATAAGAGTAGCATAAATAAGTTACTGTAAGAAAGAAGTCTTTATCTGTCAGCACAGCTTCTCACATATAAGTATAAATGCATTAACTGAATTTAGTTAAAATACATACACTAGTACAGGAGTGACAATTCAATGAGAAGTGGAAGCAACACCAGAATTTCTAAGCACTAATACTCACTGCATTATCTGCACCAGTAATTCTGTAGTTTTGGCCCTGGGCCCCAGCATGTATCATCGTACCCTACTAAGTGTATTTATTCTTATTTCTTTCATCTCATACACCCCCAGCTCTGGAGAGCACCAGTACTCTACTTCAACTTTATTAGTTCAAATCTGACCACTAACTCAGTTACTAAGCAACTCAGCAGCCTTGCTTGAAAAGATCCTTTTACTACCAGAGCACAAACTCTTTACATGTTGTAATGTAAACTGAGCCCACCTCAAGTCAGTCTGCCATCAAGGGACAGGGCTTCTGAACCTGCTGGTGAACATGTGCCCTGCCCACTTAATGCAGCCCCTACAGCCCTAGTTTGCATGCAAGCAGCACTCCTCCGGGATCTGCTGGAGCTGAGGCAAAGCAGCATCTGAGCCCTGAACTGGGAGCACCTAAACTACGGTTGGTGAGACAGCACTTCTGACCAGATGGAAGTGAAGCAGTTCAAAACCAAAGCAGAGGCCTCACGAGAGGCCTAAAATGCACTAATAGGCGCTGCAACTGAAGAGTAAGACCTGTCCAACTGCTTTGCAGCATGGTGGGCCATTATATGGTTTTTATGAAGCAACCAAGCAGAAGCCTTAATGCTCACCTGTGTCTTTTCTCCCACTTTCACTGAAGACCTCTTTGCATTGTGTCCACACTGCCACACGCTCTGCAACACACCCCCCTGCAGAGAATCGGGCACAGCAAAAAGCACCTCCTCATAAGAAGCTCAGATGAAAGCATACACTACTGGGAGACACCAGACACAAGTAGCACAAGTCCACACCTCCATCCTCCTTTCCTTGAGGTGCTGCTTCCTTTTTCCCTAAAGCAATGAAATCAGCGGAATTCAGAGAGCAGGGATCTGCTCAAAACTTATTGCATATTCATGTCATAAACATTCCATATTCCTCCCATACATCTATTTTCTTTATTTACCATAACTGCTTTCATTAGCACCTGTGGACTAAAAGGAAATTCTGGGTCCTCACAAAAGGTCTGAGGGACTGTATGTGAGCCATCATCTGAGGGATATTATGAGAGCAAGGCCACAAACGAGGCAGTGCACATAGAAAATGTAACAGATGAAACAGATGGAGATCGATGTGTGCATTAAACAAAAACGTACTGCTTTCAAAACAATATTATGTTCTGCCATCAAGCATTTCACATCAATTATCTAGCCTTCTTTTCACAAGCAGGACAAACCCCAGAAAGGGCTGGTGGCATGAGTCTGGGCACAGCACTTAGCTTTTCCTAGTCCTTTGTTCTCACAAATGCCAGAAAGGGAACTTCAGGGAAGACCCTTACGCCAGTATCCTCTGCAGCCAGCAACACTTCAAATGGATTCAATACATTCATCGCTGCAGCTCCTTTGCTTCCATCACCTTATATCATGAGGCACTTATTCCCTGTGCACGGACAGTTCCCAAATTCCCCTGTACACCATACACCGTAGTGCTGTGCATGGCAGGCCTGCAAAGGGCATCCCCGAAGGCACTGCTCCTAGGGCAAGATGGGTTCCACAAGGGCCCCTAACAACCTACTCACAAATACCTCCATCAAACCGGATGGACTCACTGCAGGCTGGGATTTGAAATAATTCTGCCAATCAACATCATCAGCATGCTGTATGCTCTACTAAATGCAGCAGAAACCAAAGGCTGAACAACTGTGCACACATGGAATGAGTCAATCCAAATTTGTTCAGGTTGGCAGCTCCATAACACAGGGAATAGCTATTATGGTATGACTGTACTTGGCCTAACGACACACTTCAGGGCAACCTCCACAGACTCTAAAGGAGATATACAACAGCTACAAATCCAGGAAGGGGTGGTGGGGTGAGGGGGGACAAAACAGAATAAAGAAGATAAATCAGTCACCTGACATCATCCTGAAGCACTAACTTACAATGGCATAAAACCAATCTGCCTTTATCTGTAGTTCATTCCAACCAAGTACTTCTAAAACTTCACTGTAAATGATAAAGGACAGCGATCTACTAAGTCTAAGCTTATTGTTCAGAAATACAAAATGAAAGCAATAGATCATCCAGGAATTGGTATTTTTACAATATAGTTTTGTCCTGTAACCTGTCAGATGCAAGACGGCAACTTAGCAAATGGCAGGCTGAGTGCTGCTTCCTATCCTTTCTGAATCTACACAGCACCCACCATACCATCATCTAGTTATCACATTTTTATGTACATATATTCAGACAGACACTCACGAACCTCTTAAGTATTCTCAGCGCTTCTCCAAAGACAAAAGAATGATTCTCCTGTTCTGACACATTTCATTTATAAGCTGTAACAACCACAGCCACTTTTCAGCGCAAGCTGCAGAAAGGAAAGAAGCTTTCAGTTTCATGAGAAAATAACCTTTCATTTGTACGTTGTTTCTAAATGCAGTGTTCATACATAAAAGAAATCCCCCATTTTTATTTTGTTATTTTGCCAAGTCTATCATCCAAATTTCCAAATTGGGTGTTTTACTGTTAAAAAAAAGAAAAAAATACACATTCTTTAACCTTAATGTAGTCTGCCAAGCACTTGTTCAAAGGTTAATGATAGCCTACCTCTTAAAACATTCTCATTACCAAGTCAAGTCTATCCAACACCCAAAAAGCACAGAAACGTGGCCTCATCTAATAAAGGCAAAATTACAGATGTGGAAGTTATGCAAATACTAATGTATAAGAGCCACAGGGTGCAGGATGCCTTTTCAAAAATACTAAACAGCACAACACAGTGCATTAGTTGATTAGGATAACAATAGGGCGTTTATTCAACCCACTCCTTTGGGGAGAAACTGAAACAATCACGCAGTGTCAGCTGCTCTGGACATTCCTCCAGTGCTGTGCACACAACTCGGGTCAGTGCGACTGCAGTTCCCATTCCTTCCCTCACACCCCACAGAAAGCCAAGCAGAGCAAAAGAGGCAGAAAAAAAAGGAAGGGTTTTTGCTGCTTTAGCTGTGTGAGCCAGCACTGTGCAGGGTCAGAGGACTGCAAGAGTCAGCACAAGAGGAGTAAGGATATGCAGTCAGAAGCAACACTGCAACCCGTACTGCTTAAATTAACAACAAAAAGAGCCCTGAAATTAAGACTGCAGACATTAAATAAATCTATCTTCTGAAAATGGCGAAATTTTGTTTAAAGTAATACCAGTTAAAAATATATCCGTGGCTCCAGTCAATATTCATCACCAAACACTAAACTCAGCACTCGAGAGCATCAAACAGCACAGACTTAAAGAAACTGCCTCCATTTTATACAGTGCATTAAAGAAATAAATACTGTGCTCAGCTTCTAATACCTTATCTTGAGGAGCATCAGAAACAAAATTTTTCTGTAACATTTTCATCATCTCATTAGAAAAATGCACATGTAATTCTTTAACTTCTCACTGTCTCCTCTCTCCCCCACCCACTCAGACCCTCTGTCACATTCACCATAAGAGAATAAAACTGACCTCCTGTCTCCCAAATTGGTTTCAATAAAATCTGTTTTTTGTTGTTTCTTTTGTTTGAAACATGACCTCTTCCCTATGCTGTTATTAATATAACAGTATCCAAGAGAAAGGAAAAAAAGTCTTAAACTTCATTAATCATAATAGTCTTCCCTACTTATTCAGCCAATCATGAATAATAATTTTTTGTCTAATTCTCTGGGATCATCCTTCATAAAAAGCTCATGAAAATGGATTAGCATTGTAGTGCATGGATTATTTCACTTGAATTCTATTGTAGCAAAAGGCAGTAGGGGAAAGACTTCAATCAAGGGCCTCCTATTAAGACACACAACATTCCTTCACGCCTCAGCTTAAGCTGGAGGGCACTGGCAAAAATAAAGCCAGAATATTACAGGAACAAGAAAAATGCTGAGGTAACCATAGCTTCAACCATTCAACCCCCCTCAGGAGATGAAGCCTTTTTCCTCTTTAAAAGAGCTCAAGACTGCTGAGTACAATTCCAACACATTCCCTGCAAGAAAAACATAAGGAATTTAGTACCTGCAAATTGCTACATTTACTTTTGTCTTCTCTTATGGTAGGTTTGCTAAATTATCCCACTTTTTGTGGCAAGGATATCAACAGGATCATAGAATCGTAGAATTACTCAGGTTGGAAAGGACCTCAAGGATCATCAAGACCAACCGCAGCCTAACCATAGTACCCTCACTCTAACAGCCCTCTGCTAAATCATATCTCTGAGCAGATGACTACACTCAGGAGAATAACAAGACCCTTCTTCAAAGGGGGACATTTTTTTGCAAGTATTTGAGATATTATGCAATTCACAAAGTAAAAAGCTCAAGTTTATCATCTTCTTTAATTCAGGCAATAGATAAAATTATATCCTTTCCACTGACAGTTCTGTAGGCTAGAACTGTATGTTTTAACTGGCCCACTGCGTCATCACTGGTTCAAATGACAACAAGCTGATGAATTATTTGAAGTCCAGCGAAAAATGTAGAAGTTCCTACCATCACCATATTGAAGAAAACAGTTCTGACTTCAAAACAAGTGAAATAAAAGAACCAAATCCCATAAAGCCCTTCTCCAGATCTTTCTTTATAAGCAAGAATGCTAAAGGAAACTCCCCATGTGTGCTTCCATGACATTTTCCATTTAGCAGTTTCACACCACGTTTGCAACTGCAAACGAAACTATAGTTGATTCTTTCTCCCCCCAACAGAAGGAAGAGCTCAGCTAATTCAGTTGCTGAAATCTACAGTCTAAAAATCTACAGGTAACAATAAAGGAAATGAAAGTATTCCAGATTTTTTGAGAGTTAAGGGCATGCTTTTATCGCTCCCAAAGAAAAGCTAAGGCAGGGCACTACTAACAAGACTCCTTTCCCCTCCATATTTCAAGAGATGACCAAACACACAACAACTGCGTTTTGCTGCTGAAAAGTCTTTGGGGGTTGTGGGTTTTTTTTTGTTTTTTT
>PPHD01008251.1:2367-21994 GCA_002909625.1 Bambusicola thoracicus | reverse complement strand
ATAGTTTCTTAATCAACATCCAAAACTACATAGAAATATGTAACCTCGGAAGTTGAAGCTAGAACTTCAACTGTAAAAGTGCATCTACATTACCACACACTGCAGACCAATAGGAAGAGTGTTTAAACCTGAAAAGTCTGCCACTAAGGACCCAAAGTCCAGGCAGTAAGCATCTGATGGGCAATGCTTTGGGGCTTTCTAATGTTAATGTTTGTTTGTCTGTACGTTTGTTAAACTCCCAGATCACTCTGATACCATGGCCTGATAGTCCTACAGCATCTGGAACACATCAGCCTCAGTGCTGCAGCATATCTTCCAGCATAGTTTCATCTGAAAGGAATCCAGTTCATATAGTCCAAGATCACTTGTCAGTGCATATCAATGCAGGATAAGTGGGGACAACTGCAAGACCCTGTTCAAAAGTATACATCTGTGCTGAGCTAAAACATGCAGGTAGTTGCTCCCTATGCATGTTCTTTGACGAACACACTGCAATGTAGAGACTGGTAGAGCTCACGGAACATTTTCTACAGGTTTTCAGGGACTTTCTATTAAAATAACAATAATAATAAAAACTAATAATCATAATAACATATCATACAAATAGAAAACTGAGGCATTACTCCTTCCCTATGATACACATTTTCTACATTCCAATTGGTCAAGCTTCAAAAACAGGTTTGCTGTTTAAATGCAAATGGAAACAAGAGATAGGTTAAAAACCTACGAAATGAATAAACTGATCAGTTTTGCAATTTTTCTGTTAAGTTATGATGGCATTACAGAAAAGTCTGAGAAATCCTACCCTAAGCATTTTCTTTCAAGATACTTCAAAACCGATGCAGTGTACTGGCTCCAGTGTTACAGTGGGAATCTACACATTTGTCTTGATTTACTTAACCTAATCAGGAAGATAAAAAAATCCTCACATTGAAGTAGTTTGATATAATGATATAGATTGTCTTCCTCTGAACATTAGTGTGTAAAATGAAAGCTATTTTTTTCTTTTTTTAATTAAAGAAAAACTGAAAAATTCTCCATATGCTCTTTTCTGTAAAATCTAAACATCTGCTTAAGATCCTGATGCAGTAACACAATATGTGCAGCTTTCACAGTTATGAATAAACGCATCTTAAAACACAATACTGTAAAATCTGTTCCACCTCCATTTGCCTGCCAAATTCAGAGTTCAAGAATCTCTGATCTAGGTCCTCTAATCTGTTTTTGGCTCTCTCACATCTCTTAGGAGCTTCAAAGGTGGAGGGAGCCAACCATGGGTGGTACTACTCCATCATCTCACAAGAGTTCTCACTGGCACACACGTGCCAGACCCAGAACATTCTGTGCTTCCCACTGCCAGCCAGACAGAAAGGTGTTGGAGGAAACAAAGTCACATTAAAGCCATGACGAAAGCAGCAGAGCTCAGACAGAGGATCCACTTGAGAAAATAAATGTAACTGTGCAGCTCAAACCTCCTGTGAACTTTGGTAATCAAGACTCACAAGCACTAACTATGCTTGGTGTTAAAGCCTTACCTGAAAATAACTTTGATCAGACATGCTATGACCAATTGTGCCCACCAAAGACACCATCAAGGGCTTAACAGGCATGAAAGAAATATTTCCAACATATGATAATTTATGAGAAAGAATGGCTACAACATACGATTAGAGACTGGAATCCCACTAGACATGACTAGCAGCTGTATTTTAACAGCTTTCTCTTCAGGCTACACAGAACTGAAATTAAAATCTTGCAATACTTCTTCAGGCCTATCCTAAGGATTTGCTTTGTACTACACTACACTCTTTTCAGAAATAGACAGATGAAGGCAAAATAAAACTATAATTTTCTTGTACGTGCACAAGAAACAAAAGGAAAATTTTCATAAAGAATTTACTTACTTATTTACATGCTAGTCCCAGATTACAAATCTCTTTAATGGATTGTTAGTAATTCCCCTACCATCTGAAGATGTGAACCAAATTCATGGAACTATTTTAAAACTCCACTTTAGAGTTATTCACGATAGCTTAATTTACAATTGCCTTAGCCAGTGACATTTCTGTACACTATTTCATGCATCAAAGTTGTCCATCAAGGTTAATGAATAGAAAGATATTTTATTTGATCTTTCATATCAGCTTACCTCATGAATGTCACAGTATTCTGGCACCCATTCTAAAAAGTATCACCTTTAAATTTGAGAGGTTTTTAATCTGAATGCATTTTGTTTCTGTCTGGTACATCAGTTCTGATTAGATTTACTCATTATGAGTTATGCAGTTATCAGCTCTTTATAAAAGGCCAACCTCCCCAAACCTGATGTTTTTCCAGGGGATGTTCTTTCTTTATTGTGTTCCACTTCATTCTCTTGTTTCATTTTTTTCCTGATGGAAGACTCTGCCAAATATTTCAAAGTCCTTCTTGGCAAGTAGTGAAATAATTTGGACTGAGTATACTGCAATTAGAATTTTTTGGCAGGTTCCAAATTTTGGATGCCGATGAGAAGAGTATCAGTTTTAGTGTTCATGACCAGTTCATTATTTCAGATAATTTCCTGCCACACAGCACAATTGCTACAGATTGTGTTTGCTTAGAAAATCAGCAAGGAGACGCACCACAATTTCTATGTTTTTTTTCTTTTTTTTTCCTAGTGCAGATAACATTAAATAACTCTGTTTTTCTCATTCCATCTGTCTCTCACTCAAGCTTAACTCATAAAATCTTATTTTTCTTCCTAACCTTCTGTGTCAGAAAAGTGTTTCTTACTCTCCAGAATGTAATATCATGTCGCTTACTATACAATCAATAGTTGTAAAACACATGGAGTGATGCATTTGCATTCCTGTCATTAGTAGCCAAATTCAATTATTCTCTCTTTTGCTTGGCTTTGCCACCACAAAAATTCACATGCATCCCACTAAAACACATTTTTGGGTGGTGGGGGGTTGAGGACAAGTGCTGTGACCTTATTCATGTTTGTGTGCTCCAGAAGCCATATAACATTTGTATTGGATCCTATTCTAGATTTGTGTCAGCACTTCCTTTATACATCCTTGTTTTGATACAGATTATAAACTGCTCATAAAAAAAATCTATCCTTGACTGAAAGGCTATCTTTTGGGGGGTGGGGGCGTTAAGTACCAGGCTGAAAGATCTGGTCTTTCTAGACCCTAAGATTACAAACAAACCATACTTTGTGAGAGCTCAGAAACATTTTTACCAGTTAGAGACTTGTTCTCTTTATTCTTTACAGTGAAAGCATTAGGCAAGCTGTTTGCTGGAGTTTTTATTTCCCCTACATCACTTTTCCAATAAAAATTTCCAATGAAACCATCAGTAACAGACCACAATGCAAGACATGCCATTATACACATTTCTCTCTCTGCTAGGAAAAATCCTAATGGTTGGCATTATTTCTTACTCACAGAGTTATCACCTTATGAGAGAAAAAGTCATAAAATCAAATTATGGACAGAGTGCACTGAACTCAAAGAGGGGTCACCATCCATGTCTTCATGGTCAGAAAGGGTTGTTTTTCTTAAATTTTCTGTTTAAATTGTGCTGCTTGAAAATAAAATTGCATTCACCTATCACTATAAACAACATTGCTCAGAAATCAACGCTTTTCTTGCCAGCTTCCTCAGTTTCTCACTGCCATCTCTAGTACACACCCTTATTCTTTCTGCAAACAGAGCTGTACCTGAACATAATAACATTTAAATTAACAGAGTCATGGAGGTTAACACACTAAGCTTTGCCTTCAGAAACTAAAATCATATTTCATAAGTTCAAGGCTAGTGATAAGCTGAAGAACAGAAGTTAATTATGGAAAATGCTACTTAAAGCTGACAAGAAGAAAAATCCACAAGAGGCCAGAATGCAGTTGAGAGAGCTGCACTGAATTTAGCTTTCTGGAAACACCAATCAAGAGCTGCACATGGCAGGGAGAGCCATTCACAAGGTGGTACTGTTTTCATTACTATTGTAAATAATTTGATATGAGTGTTCCTGGCAACATCAGTGGCTGAGTACTGAAGAAGCTGCATAATAAAGTATTGATGATTTGCAGAAACGTTTGAGTGTTTATATCTTCAGCAGACCATCAAATTCAAGAAACATTTTGATCAGCTAATAATTATCTTGGGAAGAAAAGTAGTAGTGTCATTATCAAGGATTCTAGCTTCTATTAAGTGACTTCAATCAGCTTTCATTAGTTGGGTTGACAGATGTGCTTGAATGTTATGTAGAATTTACCTTACTTCTAAAAGGGAACTGTGACTTATTGCCAATCTTTACTGTTTTCATCACCACAGCGATACCAGCTATTTATGTCAACCTCAGTAACTGGTTACACGTACGTACAGCTGCAGCACAAGAAAGCTTGTGAATCGTCCTCAATTTATTTGTTGTAAAAATATTCAAATCTTGAGTACCTGTAAGATTCCTAGATCTCTGATTAGCTTCATCACACGTAATAAACAGGAAAAAATCCATATATTTGAAGTAAACATTCTTAAGGGTTAAGTAGTAAAGGCTTTCTTGTTTAAATGAAGATAGACCAAGCTCTTAGTGAAACCCATGATAGCTATGTGTCAGATGCCTGCAAGGATCTGAGCCTCTGTTCTCTGCACTGAATCTGAGCTCCTGATATTCCACTTCTTCCTTCTTGCAATATACTGACAGAGTTAGAAAAAAAGCTGGAATTGCAGCACTTTTCAAGGGTTTCCTTTTTTGTTCTGTTCTTCTTAAAACCAAGGCTAAGTACTTTAATTAAAGGAAAATTATATTAAATCATCCATGTTTCAACTAAAGAAAATGAATCCTTTACAATTATAAACTAGTCACTAATAAGAACTGGAAGTATAAAGCACAAACAACAGCATATTCTCTAAGATGACTAATTCTTCTGAAGAGTGAAGGTGGAGTCAAAACTGTAGCTTCTTCCAGTAAATGGAAAACAAGTATGTTATACCTTCATTTCATTTCATAACCACATAAAATGACAGAGGTTATTTCTAGTGCTCACTTCTTACCTCAAGAAAAAGTATTTCCTTCTGCACAGAGTACTTCACACTTAGCATATTGGATCTAACAAAAGAAAGAAGAAAAAAAAACATCTTAATGATTATAATTACAAAAAGAAAAATAAAGGGCTAAATGTTTGTTCAATCAACTTTGTGGTACCAGCAAAGCCTGACATCGAACTCAAAATGGTTCAAAAGCAAACTTTTGAAGTGAAGAGGGGGAATAAGTGATTACACATCATTGGTCTATTGAAATACAGATAATAATGTTACATCTAAAGCAAGTGACCTCTCCTGAGTTAATTTAATTCTGAAACACTGCATCTTTATTTAGCTTTAAAAAAAAAAAAAACAAAACAAAGAACAAACAAACAAAAAAACATGTAAAAATTCTGTCCATCTGCATTAAGAGAACAACAGAGTCCTCTTCCCAAAACACTGAATCAAATGAGTTCTGCTAAGTGGAGAATAAAGGAAGTATTTCTGTTCATATGTGGTTAGGAGATGGCATGAGCAGTTCAGATATTTTTTAGACAAAATTTTACATGGAAAAAAAAAAGTAAAGGTGTGTCCCTGTGTTCCTATAAAAACTGTCATACCATTGGTTTTGTTTCAATTTCCCTGATGAAGCTTCCTGGCAAACATGAGACCAGAGTCGATAGGACTAAGACTGTTAATGAAGAGTTTCCATGTCCATTCTGCAAGTGGATGGAGGAACTGGCAACACGGATGCAGGCATTGCCCTAGAGAGCTACGTGGGTTTAGACACAGCTACTTTACTGAAATAACAAAGAGAATCCTCTGTAACAAATACCCAGAGATGTTTGGGCCAGCGAACAATTCCTGGAGCTACTTATTTTTTTCAGGGTATTTTTGGATTCTGGATGATAGGCTGGCATCAGCAATCACCAGCTGAACTAAGCTGAGCTAAGAACTTCCTTCAAAAGAATAACTAATCAGTAATACCGTGGTGCAGATTTCTGGGGCCTTCAGCACTCTTCTGCAGTGTTTCTCCTCCATCATGGCCTTATCTTGCACAGAGCTCAGATTTAATTGTAGAGTTGAAAACTCCCTATAATTATAAGCCTGAAGAACAGATGAGTTTATTTGATTTACACCATATGATGACAAAATGCTGGGCCAGATTAGATAGCTTAGTTTACAAATAATAAATGAGATCATTTGACCCTGAAATCTTCGGTTAAAAGTTTGTCTAAGTTTGTCTATCATATGGAACATGTACACAAACACATAAAATGTGCTTTCCTGTGTGTTTTCAAAGGCTTTTCAAAAACATGCACTTCTTCATACAAATATCACTTCCATTTGAGCTTGCATAAATAAAACCGTAAAATTGTAACGTTATTGAAAAGTACCTGCAGATATCTGTGAGGGTTGCTGTTTTGTTTTGTTTTTTTTTGTAATTTCTACATCTGTACTTTATGCACAATTTTTTTTTTTATTTTTTTTTTATAATATTGACTGCAAAGAGGCTGTTTAACCTGGATATATCTCTTCTCAATCAGAAAACCTTTGAGCAATGCAGACAATGGAAGCTTTCTACATTGAAACAATTCATGTTTTTGTTTTGCCTTATGAGAAATCTGAAGTTTCTTCCAAGTGTATCTATTTTTCAGCAAAAAATATTCCCTATCTTGCAACACTCCTCACTGAGAGAACATCCATAACATGAGAGTAGATTTCTTATTTTTATGAATAATCTAAGAGCACACTGCAAGTTATTACAACTTTTACTATCTTAAATGATCTAATGGTCACCCACAAACTGGGCAACTGGTTACCTAATATACATCATGTGATTTTCCTTTTTCTTGATTAGATTAAGCAAATCTGAGCCAGGGGCTCAAAATGTGCTTTTCATGAGTGTTCATATGAACAAAAAGGTACTTTCACTAATATTCACAGAAGGAAAATAAAAGCCCCAGGTCAGGAAATCACTAAAGCATGTGTTTAATTCCATCCCTCCTTAAGAAAGGAGCTACGCATACAATTAAGTCACACTGCTTTACCGCTGTCTGAATAGGGCTGCTTTTCTGAAACAGAATCAACAAAGAGGCTGCCACAGCTCGATCCTCTTTAAATCCTAAAGACAGTTTACAGAAAGTGAAGACTTCTGATTTATTTCAAAAGCCACTGCCTTTTAAAAGTAACTAATTTTGTGTTTTTCTAACCTCTAATAGTTTGCGCTCAGTTAATACTGGCTTTCATTCCTCTGTCCTTAAATTCTGATGTCCTAGTCTGTTCAGAATGCACTTAAAGATATGGAGGCTATTCTATTAATTACAAAAAAACTGTGCTTTCAAGCTGTATTCAACAATGATTGAGTTAATAGAATGATTTAATTGATTTCAATGAGAGTTGAATGAAGAACTGACTGATAGTTTAACTCCGGACACCCTCACATTCTCGCTATGGTGCTGATCCAGCTCTCAGTGAAGGTTAATGAAAGGATTTGAGTTGGGATTTGGATCATACCTCTGCTCTCCTTAGAGTCAAATTCTCTTTGTCAATTTGCACACGCACATAAACACTGATCTAAATGAAAACAAATGTTTGGCAACCTGTAACAGAAAGTCCAAATCTGTATCTGTATATTTGGGCCAAACCAAAATTGTTATGCTTGACAAAAACATCATTATTCTGATCTGGTTTTGTTTTTTGCTTACTTGCAATTGTTTAGTGAATATAAATCTAACTTTTTTTTTTTTTAATAAATGTACTCTTCTGTCACTGTAGAGAAAGTGAGAAGGGATTTTTATGCAAAACTCCATGTTCAGGCTTGTCATAACTTTGACAAAAATAATCCTCTCAGACTAGAACTTTCCATGCTTGGTCTCCATCAAGGGTAATTCTATCTTTGCCAAGTATGAAGAAATTTGGTTCAGCTCCCTCCTAGTTTCCAAAATATAAAAGATTTCTCATTTAGGATCCATTCTATGCTCAAAACAAAAGAGATGTGGGCCAGCTTCCCAGAGGTGAGGAGCTCTTGCAGTTCTCACTGGCATTACTGTTGCTAAAATCAGCTTCTGTGTTTTTAAAATGTGAATACCAAGAGGATTATGGAATACAGACTTGAACACAGTGAGCAAACAGGGCCTTAGTTAGCATGGTCATGGAGAGTAAAAATGTTGCTGGTTGCCTCATGTACTGAAAGAATCATGCTAACATAGCAGTTCTCATGGTAGCATGTAAGGACGGGAACAAGGTAGATATTGGGGAAGACAGAGATGAAAAACTATGTAAGTCTTGCAAATTTTTGAAGAATTTCATGTTTAAAACAACCAAGGAAGCTTTTTCTTCTACGTGAAGTAAAAAGGTTTCAATTTATACAGTTAATGTCTCAGGGCAGTACATAACTCTAAACCTACAGACCAATTTCAAGAGGAATCCTTAGATTCAGGGACAGTAACTGTTCTGGCCCATGTATCTTTTCCAGAGAGTGCAGAAATCCTTCTGTTTCAGGGTTAGAAGATCCTTTCCATGTAGTCTTCTTCCCCTTGAAGCACCAGCTCAGACTGCTAAATATCTGTCCAGATCATTCTACAATCATTTAGGCAGTGCTTTCCCCTGTACTGTTCTACTAATTTAGGAAAATAAATTAAACAAAAATCTTCAGATTATTTACCTAAGCAGGTTCTCAAGATATCAGATCAAGATATCACCTTTAAAGTAGTAAGAGAAGGATGTAGGAAATAAATACTGAAAAACAGTACCTAAGAATCATTGAAGAGGCACCAAAAAAATACTTCAAGATTGACCAAGTAAGAATCTAATTCCTATCATTCCAAAATTGTTTGCTTTGTTAAACTCATCAGTTTTATTAAACTCATCAGTAATCTCAGTCTTTTGTCACTTTTTTAAATTAAACTCAAAATTTGCAGAGCCTAAGAAATCCTTGAAATAATAACAATGAAGTGATAATGCTTGTAGTGGCGATTTGAAATATTATTAATAGATAATATAGTGATCAAGAAGCTGCTTAGTAAATGAATGCTTCTTCAAATAAAGAAGTTATAAAACTTCTTCAAGCATTAAAGAAACATAAGATTAACAGAGTGGTGAGGTAGAAAAAGGTAGGGTAAACGGGAAGCACCAGGGAAAAAGTTGGTACATGGGACTGAACTAAGTATAATTTCTGTACAGGTTCTCCTTCTGACCTGTGGGAAAACGATTAATTTCTGAGTTATTTTGTCTCTTCTGACTATTGGTCATTCTACAGTCCTACAGTAGGACTTTATCCCAATTAAACTTTCAAAACATTATTCTAGGAAAAAGATCATTATAGAAAGAGTAAATTGACTATCATCAAGCCCACAACTTGGGATCAGAATAGACTCAAGACCAGGAATGCTACCACCTGTCATATGAAGGTCATCTGCATCTAGACAGAGAAAATAATATAGACCACGTCAGAATTCCATAGTTTGCCTGTCTACAATTTATGAAAGAAAACTGGGTCACTGAAACAGTTCACCAGCCTGCTGTGGCATTTATCCACATTTTTGGTTGTTTCATATGCAATTAGAGAACAGCAATAGCCACTTCCAAATGGACAGACCAGTGAAAGCTAATACGCTGTAAGAGTACCAAGGGATTATATATACCAAGATGTCTGAATGATCTGTTCATTCATCTCCAGGCAGATTGACAACAGCTCCCTTCTAAAGGTGAGGCTGCATATTGTGCTGACATCTTATGCTTAACACTCACATCAAACACATCTGTCCTCCGGCTGTCAAGGTTGTGTTCAGATGTCTAGTTTTTCTATACCGACAACTTGTGTCAAAAAGCCAAATTATACAATTGGGAAGAAGAAGAAAGACTCTGTCCAGAAACAATTCTGGAAAGTGTATGTTAACACGATAAAGAAAATTTGTATTTTTCTTCAAAACTTGATTACCTTAATTATCTTTTACAAAATCCCTTATCATCTACTAAATCAGATGTATAACATTAGCCTATCCACCGATTTAAACATAAAAAGTTTTTTTACTGTGCGTTGAAGAGTTGCTCTCACAAACAGACAGTAGAGCTCAATTTATTTATTGGGGAGTTAGCAGTGTTCTTCACATCTAACCTAGCTGCCTGTGCCTTTGTAAAGGCTAAATCACATTTGTTTCTGGGGAAGGAAGATTTAAGTTCCAAGCCACAATCTCACAGCACTGGAGGCTCTGTTTTTGAAAGAGTAAGACTGAACATATAAAGTCTGTCAGAGAAAGTTCAGATTGGTAAATTTGACAGAACAGAAGGACAAGTCTTCAAATTGCTTCACTTAGCAAGATTTGCAATAAATGCGCCGACTGTACATTCTCCACCCTCATTATATTCTTGGAGTTTTGACTTCCTCTGTTACTCCCTAGCCACAGATAGGTATCTAAACATAGGGAAGGCAGACTGTTTTCACAGCTGCTATTACCGTGTTGTACCTATGTACTGTAGGCCACACAGGGGGAGAACAGTCATTCAACTATTAAAATAATAATATGTAGTTTAAATCAACGGGCTTTAATTGTGCTCCTTAACATTCAGTTTTCTACCTAGGAAAAATAGAAGAATGGGTTTATTTGAGGAGTCAGAACAGAAAAGAATGCAAGCCACTAACACTTTGCAGCCTTTTGGCTGTACTAGAACGCACCCACATGACTGTCTGTTTCTAAACACATCAATGTCTCTCAGAATCTAATAACCTGGTGGGGTAATGTGACACCTCAGAAATATAATTTTCGCCTCCTAAATTACCACTAAGGAGATAAAATAATAAAAGAGTCCAAAATGTAAAACTCTCATTTTTTTTTTCAAATGGGAAACACCATCCCCTTCCCAGTCAGGTACTCTGAAACATCCTATTTCAATTGCGGAACAAGATACTTATTTTTAGTATAAGTCTCCATATATTACTAGCACCACCACCACCACAGTTTTACTTCACTATCCATTGCTGGCTCTTATTGGTCAATGCAATTGTCCAGTGGCCTAAAAAGTAACTTTTACTTTTAATAAGTGCAGGCTTGGATCACAAGAAAATGGTCCTGTAATTGGTATGCATGTTGGTAGTGCCAGAGGATATATTAAGGATTCTCAAACATTCAAGAATTTACTTTTGAAAATTCATGTAGGTCCATTACAATGAATGGAGCTTTGTCAATAGGCCAAAGGATGACATGCCTAGAAGAACAAAAGAAACCCAGCATTGATTAGGTTTTTTATTGTTCTAACTCTTTCTTTTGCAGATTTAGAAAATTCAAGACAACAGCTTAAAATAGTCCTGCCAGTTATTATTCCAAGACCAATGTTTTCTTACTAATACAGGCAAAATGTGTCTGGAATTTAGAAAAACAGTGTATTTCCCAACAACACACCAACCAATCAAAAAAACTATGTTCCATATCCAGAACAAAAAAATCATGGCTGTTAGAAAACAAGAAAAAGTACATCATAAAAAAGAAAATACTGCTAAGACTAAAAATCTATAAAGTAACACTGACCTTTTTATATACCTCATAAACAGCACAGAAATATTCCTGCTTCTGCCAAACATTCCAGTTTGCAATGGTGTTCCAGATTTTCATTAGCATCATAACCACTCAAACTGATAGCCATTAGCTCATATTTGTTTCTCTGTTCCCTTTAGGAAAAAAAAAAATTAAAACCACCCCACAGGTCTGTGCTATATCATTATGACATGTCTTGATGTTGAAACAGCAAAGGGATGACAATGCTCAGGTCTGAGACATGCCCAAATTAGAAGCACAGCCTCTTCCAAAATCTGAGCTTGAGCCTGCATTTGAAATAAGCTCTTTCCTAAAAACCAAATGTTGCAAGAGTAACATCTACCTTTCAAACTGGGCAGCACCCAGGAGGTCACAGTGATAATAACATCCTTATCCTCACAAACAGACTTCAACAAATTCAGTGGCTAAACAAATAAAAGCTTATTTTTATTTAATTTTTCAAGTCTGGTAAGGCAAACAGGCATGAGGAGGCAAGATGGTTGGTTTTGCAACAAATGTCTTCCCTTAGGAATACAGCAATAGGAAAGGCCTCAGGTGCTACTGAATTCCGTTGCTTCTTATCACAGGGAACCTTGGCATAATGTACGTTTTGTAATCTGTTTCCAATCTATCTTACAAGTAAGTAAAGGAGGAAATTTTCTTTCTATCACACCAGTGATACTGAGTTCCATACCTTTCATGAATCATAGAAGCACCAGTGAAGATTTATGCCAGACCTCTGTGGTAGGCTCCAAATTGATGTTCCCGTTCATTTTCATTTTCCTGTTGTTGGTTTTTGGTTGATTTTTTTGGGGGGGGGCTTCTTTTTGTTCTTGTTTCTTTTTTTTTGTTTTGTTTTGTTTTTCCCCCAGATTAGTTAAACCACACAAGCCTCTGGATTTATTTGTTGTTTGTTTTTTTTTCCCCTCCAACTCTGAATCTATTGAATGTGATCTGTAGTTGAACAGAAATGAAAATCTCTGAGCAGCAATACTTTAGGCCCTGACTCAAGGAAATATTTAAACACATATTAACGTTAAACCTTGTTTAAGATGCTTCTTCAGAGCTGGCACCTCTTGTTAGAACAGCACATGCATATGTTGGCAAAAAAAGGATACACTATTTAAGAATTTAAGACCCTTTTGAGCATAATTTGAAGAATAAGTGTGTGTGTTTTATGGGAATAATCTGGCTATGTAAAAGTGTGTGTGGAATGATCACTACTAAAACTAGAAAACAACAACAAAAAAGGAACAAGTCAGGATTCTTTTTTCCTTTCTCCGTTGAAAAGGAATAAAGGAAAAGAAACAGAGAAATAAAAACTCATTAGTCCTTGCTTTTCCATTTTTCTTCCCTGTAATATATAGACAGAAAACAAAACTGATTAACAGGAATTTGGCTTGAGATATGATATTTAGGTGTCACAATAAAGTCTATGAAATCCTCACCGAATATTGTCTCAGCTGGTTTGGAGTACACTATGCAGTCACAGTACCCGATTCCTCATCAGAAATGTTCAACACCTCAGGACTTTGGGTCCTGTTACAAGAGAAACAGTTTAAAGGAACTGGAAGTGAAAATAATCTTTGTAGCAGATGATGTGGTCATCATAAGCTCACTGTCAGAAAATACTGGAAATTAATGAAAGGGAAGCAAAATGATTTCTTTGTATAAAGCATACTAAACTACAGTAAGTAGTAGGCCAGAAGACAGGGATCACCACGTACAGACAATGAAAACAAGAATAATCAAATTGAATTGAAAAGTGGAGTTTTAAAAGAATGAACTTCATTTGTAGGATGCCTAAGTAAAAAAGCATGGACTCCATAATACCATACAAATTTATCCTGGTCAGTAATCTATTTTAACAACTCTGTGTGACTCAGTAGTGGAATAATTCCTAAGATGTGGTTAGATATGCAAAGCGTTATTATTTTAATATTAAATACAATTATGATTACTTGTATTTTCAGTTCTTTCACAAGGGCAGTCACAATCAATTAAGTCCCAAATTTGGCAAGTGTCTGCATGAGACTTTATTATTTAACTCCACACTCATAAAGTTCACAAAGAATAAACCTGATGAAGTACACATGCATTTTAACAAGTAAAAGGGACAAATGAATTCATTGTCTATTGAAGTAGTTTTATAATATCGAAACATATGCTGAACCAAGCTGCAAGTCATTAAAACAAATCATACAGGCTGTAATTACAATCCAAATCTGCATTATTAAAGTAATAAAATGACCCTAAAATAAATATTATGGAAGTCATGTTGTCCCTACAAAAGAGCGCAGCATGAGAGAGGGATACAGTAAAACACTCTAACATTATCGTGTTGTATGAAACAATGTGGCATCCCACAGAGCCAAAACAACAAGAGCAACTCCGGCCTTCCATAACTGCAGGCAAAATTATCCTCTCCTGTAATTTGTCTTTTTTGGACACATCCACCAGACTTTCAGAATTCCCTAACACTAGCAGGAACTATGGGTGCAGAAGACAGTGCATGGGGGCAGTGTTACCAGCTCATTCAGACTTGCTGTACACATCTGTCTTCCTGTCTGCACACCCTCCACTTCTAAAAATTTAGGTTAATCTCCCAGAGGGGTGTAGGTGGGGAGAGTTACGTACTTCAAGACTTCAGGATGATGATGGCTCACTCCCTGCTAGGTGTCGAGTACTTTTCAACTCCCACTGACCCCAGTGCCGACAGCACATCACACTGCATGCTGAGCACATCACACTGCGTGTGCTGCCACTGAGGTGAGCTTTGCCTACACACCTATAATGAGGTGATGGAGCTGGTGTACAGCAACACATGCCTGCTGGGCTCTTCCTCATATCCCCTGCAGGATATGAGAGTCCCTGCAGATCACCATTTCTGGGGGACGTCAAGGCACAGCGATGTCAGAAGTTAGATGCTGTGATATAGAGTGAGGGACTCATTCAGCTTCACTGTGAAAATAGTCTTAGTTTAAACAATAAATTCTGGCATTAGTATGGCAGTAAAATACAACAGAGGAGTCATTCTTGAGATTATCCATGCAAAAAACATTATTCATATGACATTCACATATGAGATTTGGGAGGGTCAGCCATAAGTGGTTTTGTTTTTTTCTGGGCAACTGCTGATCTGCAAATACATGATCTGGTATAATTTCTTAAAATAATCTATTTTAGAATTCTTGATATATGATTATGACACTTACGATCTATTGCAGAGCCTACACTGAACCAGGCAAAGCATAGAAATATTTCAACCACAGTATTTGCTGCCATTTCCTATATCATCACATCACACATTGATTCTGACAACAGAAGGATGACATGCGCACTGAAATGGTTGAATTTGAACAGAAGGCCATAGTTCTTACTTAAACATGTATATCCCAGAGAGTGAGATAAAACAGATACTGGATTCTATTCCCCTCCTCTCTACTCCAAACTGGGAGATATCCAAATCCTTCAGACAAATCAAGAAGATGAGGACATCTCCTCAGGAGGGTTTCTTTATTTACAGATATAGGTTGCTGAACATTCTGCTAAATCCCACAGGCTACCAGCTCATTTCTAGGTTTCTCTCTCATGGCTGACCCTGAGCACAAGGTTTAACAGACTGCTACCCATCTTTGACTGTCACCAAGTACCAAAAGTACTCTATTGTCTTTGCACTCTGGTTCAGCAAAAACAATCCTGAATACCTTCTGCAGTGATGCTTTCACTGTAGGATACACCATCCTTAAACCTTTCCTAGTGCTTATCACATATGCCACAGCCACATCAGCTCCCATACCTGCAAGGACTCTCCTGATTCCTCTATGTAGTGAACCCAACATTTTGCCAAAGCTCCCTGCTCAGCCATTGGAGAAAAGCATTTATCACACATAAAACAAGACATATAGAAAATGCACTCCAACTCCAGTAGAATGGGAAGCCATTTAGAGTATTTGCTGTAAGTACTGCAGTCTTAAATGCAAATTATTAGTTATGTTGACCTACAACTGAGATGACTAAGAGTCCCCAGTTACTAAGACTCTTGGCCTATTTTTGGCAGCAGTGGTACCAACATGGATCTTTGGTTGAATCCTTACAATGCGGTCATCTCTTCCTGGGTCAGAACCATTATCTACACATTCTTTTCTTTCCATTCCAAGATCTTTGTATCTGTTGGACAGGGAGAAAGCTCCTCCTTCTTCTTCAAGAAGAGATGAGGATTTAATCTCCCAGATCTTGCCTGTTCTTGCCATCTGCCTCCTCAGGTTTGCAAGCTTGCTTATCTTCTCCTCCTTGCTGGGACTTAAAACAGGGCTGTTTATCTATCCATGTCACTGCACGATACCACTATCAGTTTCATTCTGATTTCTGGCTGCTTCTCAGCCTGGTGATTTCACAACCTGGCTACCTGTTCACAAAGTTCATCAAGCAAGGCACACTTGCACCCATGACACCCTCCTCTTCCCTCAGATCCTTGAGGGACTTTATCACAACTGAAGGACAGTATGCATGAGAAAAGAAAAAGAAGGAAAGTGAGAGACTAAAAACATTGACTGAATAACATGTGAGTCAAATATCAAATCAAAACTGAAAACTAATATATGATAATGATCCCAAAGCTATACATGTAATAGTCACATTCCATATCTTTATTTTCATTGCAGAACATTTATTTTATCTGTATTAGAGTGTAAATATGTATCAAGATTGTAAAAAAAAAAAAAAAAAAAAAAAAAGGAAGAGGAAGAAAAATAGATTGACATTTATCTGCTCTAAAAACATGAAATTTCTTTGAAGTTTCACCGAATATACAATGATTAGGCAGAAGGGGATAATTAAAATACTTGAAGTTCTAAATTTCAAGGAATATTCAAAGACTGAGTGTTTAACAGACCACTCATACAGTTGTACTCAGGTACATAAAAGAACGACTTTCAAAATTAATGAGCCCAGGCTTTTGTTCAGTGTGACCTGATAAGTTTTTTTTTCCTTTTACAAGTACCATTATAATCATATGATAAGACACTAATTTTTCACTTGAAGGAAATAGAATAATTCCAAAATATTGTAATATTATACATCAATACATTTAAACTATCTTACTTAGTAATGAAAGCAGAGGAGCTCACACACTTAGGCAGCTCCACTGTACAGTACCGGCTTTTGAAATTTGCTCAGCAGAAACTGACCACATGAACAGTCCTTCACTGTATGAAGTCAAAATAGTTACCTCAAACCACAAGTGATCACTTGCACTAACAAGGCAGCTTAGCAAGCTATTACCTCTCTTTGTTTTAATTACCAACTTCCATGCCTCTGTTTCTGTATGTTTGCAATTATTTCACCCAGCACTGTCTGACCTATATGACAGATAAAGAACAAGTTCACCAACATTAGCAGCGTTTCCTCTAGCTCTGAGGTTGACTTAAGGGGACACAAAGTTCAGTGCATTGGTCAGTAAGTTAAAGCTCAAGACTCGATGGGAGCAAAAGCTGTGCATATGTAAGCAAGCACATAGCAGAAGTCCCTTTGTAAAAGGCAGCTTACCAAAACTGAAATGCATAAATTAATTCCCATGTGAGGAGTTAGCAGGGAGTAACAAGGGTACTGTAAATTCACACTGTTGTTCCCTTGCGCATTCGCTTTTTTAATGCAGAAAAAAATCTAATTGAGTACAATCTTAGAACACATTTAATCTAATGGTTATGGCACTCTCCTAGAAGGGGAGATATCAAATTTCAGCTGGGGACCATAACATGGGTCTCCTGCCTCCATGCGACTGTTCCAAAATGCTGAAATAAAAACCGCCTTTGTGTGTAATGTAGTCATGCTCTGCATGTGCCTGCCAGATGAAATCCTGAGGTAGGGTCCGTGAAGAACCTAAACTGAGCACGGAGAGCCTTTGGCAGACATGGGCACCAATTAGAGACAGCTGCCTACAACTCAGGTGTCTGTATACACATTAATATATTGAGATACTGTAAAACACATAAAACACATAAAAATAAATATGTTTGCCTTACTTTCATTTTAGAGACCACTTTTAGAAGATGGCACTGATGACTACCCTAAATTCAGGCCTTTGTTACCTTTTTAGTTTTCAAAGTATTATCAACATTTAGATGCTTAGTGTGTTTTTCATTTTAAACTCCTACTGATATTTTGCAACACTGTAATTGCAGAAAGGCATTTTGATTCTCTTTCCATTCATCTCACTGGGGATCTTAGCAAAAAATAATTCTTCTCAAGTTTAATGTATCCAAACAGTCAAACATTCTATTCTTTGGAGAAATGACTTCAGAAAAGTCTTAGCAGCTATGAGACAGCCTTTTATCACATAAACTCTCTGATTCATTTTCAAGCTGGGATTAATCAGTTTTAATCAGCTATTTTATAGGCATAATGTGAGAAGCTCTAAGATTTATTTGAAGTATTACTACTTTTTTTTTTTTTTTTCCTCTGCACAACCTATTATCACAATAAAGCAAAGTAGACTGTGTCAGTGACACAGAAATATTACTCCCTTCTCCATCACTCAGAATTGGGATCAAGTGGTTTCAACTCAATCAATTTGGTCAAGATAATTTCTAAAAAATACAGGTCTGTTTATACATGATAGAAGTAACTAATGTTTTTTACACATAGATCATCAAAACCTTCCATTGTCTCTCTCTTACTGCATCTGTGTGAGCAAATTCTATGGATGAAACAGATAGACAAACTGTGTTACTGATTTCCTGTGCTTTTGGGGGTAATAGATTAACAGTTCAGTAATGCTGACTTAATAAGCACTAAACACACACAACATGAAGTTTGCTTCATTTCCTAAAGTTGACTAGGTGGTAATCCTGGTCTGACCTATGTGTCCTGAAAACTGATTTGAACACCTTCCAACATGTGCTACAATTCCTACATCAGGTGATTAATACATACAGAGCCTAGCACCCTCTTTTTAGTGTCACTTATGTCTTAATGGATGTGGAACTTAATGATACAAAGCAGACTTAAACAAATGCTTTTTCAGTCTTACTTGTCTACATTAACTATCCAGCAAGTTCTTTCCCACAGACAGCAAACCGCATATATTAAGACACGAACATGCTAACTCTTATTTTCAGAGCTACTTAATAAATCTTGTTTTTACTTATCACTTCAGGAACCAGAAATCACTGGGCTGATTTATTTTCCCTGCCCCTTGGTGAAATATAAGATTAACATTTTAATTTTAAAATTAATTTTGTAATAAAATGATACATCTATTTCCACAAAGTTACCATTTTTCATGCCTTTCCACTTAAGACCTCTAACTGAAGTTCTAGTTTAAGAAGGCTCCATATAGACTCAACAGCAGAAGATAACCTATTCCAAAGATTATGAGTAGAAACATAGCTTATATAATCTGAAATATCATCTAAGAATCTATTTTTCATCACTGACTAAAAAAAACCTTGAGCAACCAGGCTTACCTAAGTCTTTAAACTACGTGCCTTGGTTTAGAAGGTGTGAACAGGCCCTTTCAGAAGAATTATTTCAGACAAGTTACATCTTCATTACTGTTTCATTAAGAAGCACAAAGAAATCTACAATGTTTGACTCAGATCAGAGATGTGCTTTCCTCATACTATTCAAAACTCCCTTGATGTTGAGATAGTTACATATATTCACACAGTTTCAGTCAGTCAGTACAGATACATAGAGTTTGGTAATGAAATTCTGCAAAGGTGGCATGTGCACCAGGCATGCCCTATCCCTACACAGCTCATGTCACCTAAATTGCACCTTCTCTACTCCAGGACTGCAGAGACTCACCAGATCTTTCTCTATTCGTGCATTTCCAGCTTCCCAGAGGATGCTGTTGCATGAAGTATCAGAATAGAGAGCAAAGAAAAAAATCTGTGTGGTCTCATTTCCAAGCACCCATTTGCAAACAGAAGGTAGTTTGATTTAAATGAAGAGAATGGACAGAAAAGGAAAATTAAGCAGAACAGAATGACCTTAGGAGCACAAGTCAGGGAGAGGAGACCCAGGCACTGGGAAAAGAATGGCCAAATGGAAGGATAGAACAGTAGGGGAAAAAAAAAAAAA
>PPHD01008250.1:0-21995 GCA_002909625.1 Bambusicola thoracicus | reverse complement strand
TGTTAACAAGTTACAGCAGTGGCCAGAGCCTTCTGTTTTTAGTGTTTGCTCTCACCTGAACCCTTTCCCAGGCACCCTGCTAATGGTGGAACCCTGTTGTTGTCTGGTTGTTTTATTTATTACTAGTTTCTTGTCTACCTTAGTGTGATAATGCAAAGAAAGTATCTTGGGAATAGTGGGGGGAAGAGGCAAGACATAAAGGTAAGGTTATAAATATCTTGATGTGCTTGATCAGCCAATCCCTATGTCACTCCTGACAGGCTTGTTGGAGAATCTCCAACAAGGATTACATAAGTATCTGTGATCTGAAGATCTTTATATGTAGTCTAAAACAACTTTTTGCTGGTGCCATCACTGATGTGAGATTAAAAAGCACCAGAGGGCGCAGTGCTTCAAGATACCGATCAGAGGAATGGTCATTTGCTGTATTCACAGTGACTGTCCTTACTGAGCCAATTGAATGAAGTCTGGTCTTGACTGTGTTTATTGGTGCTCAGTCTTAGCAGCCTGAGAGCACTGATAAAATGGTTTTCTGTTATGCTTTTCCTTTTCTTCCTATAACAGAACCCAAAGGAACTAACAGAGATGGAGTTAGCCCAGCCATTAATAAGGGTGGCTCTCAGCAGCCCCTGGGAGGCTTATTTGCTGGCGGCTTTCCCGTTCTCAGACCAGCAGGCCAGAGAGACATGCCAGGTGAGGGCTTCATTTGCATGGAAGAACAGCTGGGGGGAACTGCAATTCTAGTACACTGCATAAGAATTAGATTCAGTAGACTCTGCAGAATTTTACATGGGTATATTTTACATCAGCTTAACGTAAACTTGTAACTGTGCCTCAGATAACCTCAGATTTCAATAGGTGATACCTTCAGCACAAATGGCAAAAAAAAGTCACGCTTCCTTCCCTCCATTACTGTGTATTTCTATGATGTTACAGGTTCGTATGTTACTTTAGAGTTTAATTTTTAAGATTTATGCCATCTGGGTTTTATAAAGGACAGTTCTGATCCAGCAAGGTAATTTACTGACCTGAAAAAGAAGGTGCGTGATGCTTCACAAGGACAGGAGCAAGGACGTGAGTGGGAGTCCTATTGCTGTTTTTGCCTCTTTTCAGCCCTTTTAGTGTGGCAGCAGTGACCTCTGGTGCTGCTGGGCAGCTGGTGCCTGCTCGGGCAGGACAGAGCAGCAGGCTTTTGCAGGGAAAGACAGCACTTGACTCTACCTGCTGTTGTTTGTTTTTTTCTGGAAGACAAGCTGAAGATGCTCAGCACAGCTTGTGACGGGGTTTCCTCATAAAGCTACAGTAGCTATTTTGAGTTATTCTTAAACTAGGAGCACACCTCTCAGGGTATAGAATGAGATACCTTTTTGACATCTTGCTTTCTGAAAAATCTGGACATGTGCTTAGGCAAATAATATAAGGTCAAATGTCTTTGGGCATTTGCTGTTGAAAAGAAAGCATTTGAACCTACATCTTCTGGAAAGTCTTAGAGGCACCACTGGATTGAGATCTATGTAACATTTGTGTGATTTTTTAATCATAAGCAAGTACTTAACTTTAAGGGTGCGGGTGGATGTGTGTCAATCTGCTTGTGTTCTCCGAGACCTTTCACCCCATCCTCAGTGCCCCCAAGCTTATGGATCATTCACATCCAGCTGGCTGCGCCAGGCAGATGAGCCACTATGAAGGACCACCTGCCACCACAGAAAAACACCTTCTCCTTCAAGTGCTTTGTGTTGCAGAAGCTGAGAAACAGAGAGGAGAGCAGGGCCTCTCAGTAGGTCGGCATTAACTAAGCAGAGTCTATAGTGCCCTCTGGAACACATCACCTCCCAGGCCCCTTGCATCATGGACTGTTTGTTGGATATGAGGTGATTTGAGTGGATTCATTTAATCACTCAGAGTGACCACTGGGGGAAGGAAGATGAATCGTGGGTTTTGTGCTGTTTTCTCTGATGACTGGGAACAAAATACCGGTGTGTAAGGTGTGATATCTCTTTTTTCAGGAGGGAAGCCTGGGCAGCTTCCTGGAGTCCGGGCAGCAGCTCCCAAGGCCACAGCCCCACCGAACAGCACTGCAAAGGCAGGCAGCAGCCCCTCAAACCCATCCGACAGCCCCTGGCCAGCTGTCCCACCAGAGCCTCCCAGCACCTCCAGGGCTGGCACCGCACGGCCCAGCCTGCCTGCACCTCCTCCACCACCTCCGGCTGCCAGCAAACCTTCCCTCACCTTCCCTCCTCCTCCCCCTCTTCCCCCTCCGGCAGAAAGACCTTCCAAGGGAGGATCCCCCAACTCTGTTCCTCTGCCCCCTCTCCCTCCCCAGGCTGACAAGCCCACGAAGTTACCAGTAGGTGCTTCGCACCTGCCTCCTCCTCCTCCTCCCTTACCCCCCTGTGGATTTCCAGCCAGGACAACTGATTTCTCCACTGCTGCTTCCTCTCCATCAGAAGCAAGGGATTATCCACCTCCCACACCGCCGCCGCCACCTCCTCCTCCACTCCCCGCATTTCCCCCAGCTTCAAACAGGCTCTCCTTCCCACCCTCCCCAGCCTTCAACAGTGCTGTGAGCAGTGGTGACGTTCCCCCACCACTGCCCCCCAAATCTCCCCACTTGCTGTCCCATCTACATAAACCCAGTAATATTCAGTCGCTCCCTCTCCCTCCCACCCCACCCATTCCTCAGCCAGCAGCAGTGGTGGAGACCAGGAAGAAGAGACCAGGCCGAGGCCCAGGTGAGAGCACTGTTCGCTTGAAATAAACTTTTCTACTCCTTTTGGCCAGCAGGGAAGCAGCACTGATGGCTGGAGAGCTCACAGGAGTGTGGATACTGTATGCATAGCAGCAGGATGAAGTCCATAATGTGGGAGAAGTGTAATTAGCACAGTGTGTAATGAGCGTGCTGGACCTCAGGCTCTTCTGACAGTAACATCTGCGTGACGTGCAGTTACTCAAACTCCAGACTGCTTTTAACATCCCTCTTCTGATGTAACTGTGCAGACTGGAGCTATATTGGGAAACTTTACAGGAGAGAATAGAATAAATATGGTATAGCTGCAGCCATAGATGTGTAAAGGCAAACATGGATGTAGTCCTCTGCTTTTCAATAAAGGTAAGTAGAGCGCAAGGCTCCTCTGAGTACTTGGGTAGTGGGGATATTGGCTAATGTTTCCCTGAGCAGATGATAGGAGGAACTTTTGTCAGACATGATATAATGAGGATAATAAAAAATGAGTCTAGATCTGTGTGGGCTTGAGAAATGGAGACAGCTACTTAATAAGGAATGTTTGAAGAGAATGTTCTGTACTCTGTATCTCAGCAGCCACACATCAGGAGAAAGCTTACTGGTTCCCTCTGACAGCCATGGGAAAGGCTCTCAGTACAGTAGATCAGCTGCTTTGTGACAGTGATTAATGCTGCTTGGGAATTGTGTGATGAACCATTACTTTATAGAGTTGCCTTTCTTGTGGTCATTCAGCTTCTGAGGTTTCCATTTTGATTATCTAGTGGCTAACCTGGAGGCCTCAGGCTCTCTCTCTCTTACACAGTCTGTCCAGAAGATGCATGAAGTCACCTACAACAGCTGGATATATTTGCCCCAGATACTGCACTCCTTTTTATAACTCCCTCCACTTCTGTGAAGATCTTAGTGTCATTAATTCATTATGATCTTTATATGCTGGTCTGCTTCCTTCTTTCAGGAGCTGGTGCTGGGAAGCTTGCCACTCCTCCACAGCCACCAGCCAGGTCACCAACGACTGAACTCACAAGCAAGTCTGGAGCCTCAGCCTGGGCAACGGTTCATGACCCCTACCCACCACTCAAAAATGGAAATGTGCATGTTATTGGTAACGTCATCTAAATTGGCTTTAGTTGAAGGCTTTAGTACAGAAGCCTTTGTGTCTCAGACTTTAAAAACTCGTTCACATCTTTATCATAACAGTCCAGTAGTATAACTAGACCAATAGAATTTTTTTTTTTGCCAAGAGAAAATGGAGGTTTTTTTCACAAAGGTTTTGAACAATTCAACAGACAAACTCAGGAACTACCTGCAAAATTATTTGGCATTCTGAGAATTTGCTGCACTGTGCTTACATTATTATTCTTCAGAACAGTTCACAGACATTTTGTAGCTTCAATCCTATGCAGCAAAGCCTGCTAGACCCTACTTTTGTGGTCTGATGAATTGGCCATTCATTCTTGCTAAATTGCTTGAAAACCACCGAGGAATACATCTGTTACCACAACATCATCAGTGCAGAAAACTGGAACGGCAGCCAGAAGTTGAATTTCAGTTACTAACAGTGTTTGCAATGAAGCCAGATAATTTGTATGGCTCACAAACTGGCTCAAGACTGCTTACTGGGAGTAAGCCACTATCTATTCCAGGGAAAACCAGTCTGTTGTTCCTTGAAATTAATACTGGCAATTTAGTTTATTTTTTTAAATCTCTAACAGTAACTAATGTTTGTTTCCCTGAAACTTCCCAGACGACTTTGAATCTAAATTTACTTTCCATTCTGTGGAGGACTTCCCCCCACCTGATGAATTCAAGCCATTTCAGAAAATATATCCCAGCAAGATAGCTAGAGGTAAGTGTGTAAACATGGGAATGTCATACAGTTATCCAGTAACATTAAATACGGTGAGAGAAAATAATGAACAGAAACCAGCAGTACTGTGAAAAGCTGGGCTGTAAACATAGGACAAATAGGACTGAGATTTGTTATGGTGGTAATAGAGACCAAAGATACAATGAAAAGCATTTAATTACTGTAAAGACTTAGCAGCAAAAAAATGATGTGGGTAGACGTGCAGTTTGTGTTCTTCAGACTGTTGCATTTGTGGAGCAAATAGCAATTAAGTCTGTCTAAATCATCATCTGTATGTAACGCTTCTTGCATCTGAAGGCCTACAGAGCAATATGTATCTGTGTAATAATAAGTGATAGACACAACTTAGGTTGTTTAAACTGCTGTAGAACTACATCCAAAATGCATTCCCAAAATACCTATGTATCTCATCTGAATTAACCTGTCCTACGTATTTACAGATCCCTCTAAAAATCCACCATTAAGAACACACGTGAGATGAGAAGAACCTTCTGGTGCTTTCTGGACTGGTATTAAAAAATGGAGAACATCAAGATAATATACGAAACTGAAAGGTCCCCATTACAGTGATAGAAATTACATTTTAATCACAAGTGCTGCAATGTTAACGTTTTTATAAGCTGGAAGAGAGATATAAATGATACTTTTGGAAGTACTTTGTGGCATACGCACCACAAAAGTGTTAGCATAGGCTTTTAAATATTGTATTATATGTGGATATTTTTTAAATGAAGAAGCATAAAATTGAAAATCTTTGTAGTGTTCAAACAATTCTTATCAAGCTGATATGTTACCTCAAAGAATACTTTGTGCATGACGTGCCTGTAGTTCATTTCTCCTCTTCCACCTTCATTTTTAAATATTTAAGTAATCCTTCAGTTATTATTCAGACATTTTTTCCATGAGCTATCAGAAACTAACATGGCATGTCTTTTCATATGCTTTTTCACTTCTTATATTCTACTTGTGTTCAGATTGCGAAAGAATGGCACTTTCAAGAACAGACATGCCCATAATAATCCTCATCAAGCATGAAGTGAAAGGAGATAAGGGGTTGTGGCAGCTGTTGAGCTACCTCCTATTGATTACAGATCCCTGTAGGATAGCAAACATGCCTGAAGAAACCCGGCTGGGTTGGGTGGCCATAGACCTCATGATGATGACAGAACTTTTCCAAAATGGTTAAAGAAAGAGGAAGTGTGTGTAAATGCACATACTATCAAGTGAGTAGGAAAGGGCACGTGTCCTGTCTTTTCCAGATGGAGAGTGGATACGATTAACCATTTGTTTGACAAGTTCTCTTTACCCATCATTTAAGGGGCCTTCAAATCATTTAAAGTTGCCTGCCTTGTAAACAGGCAACTAGAGCTACTGTTGTTAACCCATAGCAGAAGTGAGGATGCATTGTCCAAAGCACACCAAAATAAGGCGTCCCTAAGGTAGTGATTCCTGTCAAATGAATTGGTTAAAAAAAAAGCAAGGCAGCCAGGGACAAGACTTGAGCTCCTGCTTTTAAGATGCAGGCTGTAATGAGATGTTTGTTTGGCTCACTGATGTTTAGATCACATGACGTCTGCTTCCAGCAGGAATTACACAAATGCAGCATTTCACTGCATTAGGAAGAGCTGCGACCAGCTTATGGGAGGTGATCCCTCCTCTCAGCACCATTGAAGGCATATCTGGAATGTTGTGCCCAGTGCTGGGCTGCCCTGAACAAAAGAGACACGGACATACTGGAAAAAGTTCAGCATAGAGCCACCATGATGATGAGGGGACTGGAGCATCTCTTCTGGCAGGAGAAGTCACCTGTACCTATTCTCTTTGTCAGAAGTCTTCTATCTTTTATCAAGAGTAGTCAACATGGATTCACCAAGGGAAAAATCATGCTTGACCAACTTGGTAGCCTTCTATGATGTCATAACTGAGTGGGTAGATGAGGGGGGAAGCAGTGGATGTTATCTCCCTTGACTTCAGCAAGGCTTTTGACTCTGTCTCACATAGCATCCCCATAGTTAAGCTCAGGAAGTGGGGGATAGAAGATTGGACAGTGAGGTGAACTGAGAACCAGCAGATTGGCAGAGTCTAGTTGGAGGCCTGTAACTAGTGGTGTTTCCCAGGTCTTGTTCAACATCTTCATCAGTGAGCTGGATGAAGGGATAGAGTGCACCCTCAGGAAGTCCCTTCCAACCCTTGTGATGAAAAGACTGAGAGCTCAAGGGGAAAATCTTACCACTGTACATGAATAGCTGAACCGTGATTGCAAAGGGGACAGAGCGAGGCTCTGTTCAGTAGTGCTCAGTGCCAGGAGAAGGATCAGTAGGCACAAATCAGAACACAGGAGGTTCCACTGGAACATGAGGAAATGCTTCTTTTGTGCATGGCACAGGTTGTGCAATCTCCTTGTCAGAAATCTTCAGAATGTGCTTAGGCAGTGTGCTGTAAGCGGTCCTGCTTGAGCAGAGGTGGGGGTGGACAAGATGACCTCTAAAGTTCCCTTTCTTCTTCAACTGTTCTCTGACTTCGCCTTCTTACGGTTCTCTTGGGTTCAGCAGTGTGAATAATGGCACTGGTATTCCCGTTTAACAGCCAGGTTAATTTATGGTTATTTTATTACTTATTTATAAAAATACCACATTTTTACTTCACCTGAAGCTGTTAAAAAATATTATAGGTGGTAGGTGAAGATCCTTCCCCACTGCTATTCCTTTGGGCAACAGAAAAGGCAGGTAACTACACCCTTAGATATCTCTGCTTTTCTGTTAGTTCTTGTAACAGCTCGGTTATGCTGTGACTCCTATTCATAGAATTGTAGAGTCATACAATCACAAGGTTGGAAAGGACCTACAAGATCATGTAGTCCAACTGTTCTCCTATCACCATTACTACCCACTAAGCTACTAAACCATATCTCGCAGCACCTCATCCAGACACCAATGCATGCTTACAGTGTGAAGATGGTGTAAGGGTAAGAAACATTTAAACATCTTGCCTGTAGGACTCCAAAGCAGCATCATTAGTCTTTTTCGAGCCTTTTATGATACCTTGATCTTCATGTCAAAAGGAAAAAATATTAACTAGAAATGCTTTGACCAATGCTTTCTGTTACCAGTATTAGAGTTACTAGTAAATATGCATGAATACAGTAATAAGCAGGAGTCAACACTGCTTCTCAAACAACTGGAAAAGAAGTTAAATACTGCATTAAATAATATTTTGCTATATTATTATTATTAAAAGTTGATGTACTGCTGATTTTCATGTTTTGGAACTTGTGTACAACTCTGCAGTAAGTATTTTCATAAATATTTCAAAGCTATTTATAACTCAGACCACATGCCAGGAAAATATCTAAAGGAAAACCAATTTTATTCCTCTTTTTATTATGATTAGGAGTGCTTTAAAAAGAAACATCTCATAGAAACTAAACTAAAAAGCCTGCACATATTTTTAAGTGGTGGTGCAGTGTTATTTAATACATATTAAATCCTTGTTGTTCAAGATCTATTAAAGCTTCAGTAATTCCTAGCACTTGGATACAAACAATGACTCAGGCTAGCACCACTATGACCTTGCACTGTTCTAAGCCACAGGTGTGCTCAGGACCACTGGAAGTTCCAAGCCATAGAGCTGCTCTGGTTTTCTCTACATGATTGTAACCAAGCATGTTACTGTAGACACTTGTTTTTTTATTTGTTTGTGATTCACTACGTCTTGCTTTTGCTTCAGCTATTACAAGCACTGCCTAGATCACTGTGCTCAAAATGATGAGTTCCGTTGTAAAAACCAATTCCCAGTAAGTACATAATTTCCCACAAGATAATTGCAGATGTGTGATCCTTCAAAGAAGCAAATATGTATTGTATTATTATTACTATTATTATTATTTTAGCAGGAACACTCTCTGTCTTGCCTCTCTCCCCTCTGCCTGGGACAAGCATTTTATTGCTGGTCTCCCCTTCTTCACAAATATCCAACTTCTCCTTTCAGGACACAGTGCTCTGCAAGCAACAGCTGTAGAAGCAGCTTTGAAGTTCAATTGGTGGGTGTGTTAAGTCTATTTTGGTAAGGGTATTTTCATTCAAAGCACCCTTTCATTTCACATGTGGATTTCATGGCAAATCCATTTACCTGAGTTGTCAGCAGTTAGGAAAAGCACACCGTTCTTATATCATCTTCATCCAGTGCAGTAGTCTCTGGAATGAAGTGTGCTTCTTGCAGTCACTATGCTGACCAGGAAGAGAGAAGTTAAGTTTTAGGTTTACTTGGCTATTTCTTCATTCTCCTTTATCCATTTCTATAATACCAAGGCACAGGAGCTGAAATAAAGGAGAAAGATCTAGCCAGGTAGAGCTGTTCCTATGGCAGAGCCTTTCAGAGGAATACAGTGTGAATAGGAATATGATTAGGTAGGCCCTACAAGAAAACGTTTTCATGTTTACGTTCTATACGTGAAAGTCCAATGTTTTCTTTTCCAATTCTCATTTGTTGTATAAGGCAATATCAAGGTAACGAGGCCAATGGAACAAATTCATTAAAAAATTAAAAATCTGAGAAGCCAGTGTGTCAATATTGCAATTTCCCTAATTTTATTTTCAATTTGAGGTGTTGCTGCCTTCTAAGTAGCCTTCATTTCCTCAATACAAAAGTCTGCGATTCATCACTATCCCTTCCTTGAACAGTGAAGGATTATATCTCCAAATGCTAATGCCCACTTATTGAAAACGCCTTCTTGTCTATCCCTCCTGTTAAAACAGCTGTCTTAATATGACACAGGAAGCAGTATTTACTGGTTTAATTCTTTAAAGTATTCCTTCCATTTGACTTCTAAAAGAAAATACACAAAAAAGCAGGTATGCCATATAAAGAGGCGTAACGCAACCATTTCTAAGCTTAACCAGACCCACCAGTGACTCACTGGTACTTAACGGATTCATCACTGACATCACCAGTAACTGTTCAGCATTACAAAGGTCTGGAGGAAAAATAGATATGATGAATGTCCAGCATCTATTCCCTCAAAATATTCCAAATGTACAGCTTGTATATAAGTACATCATTTTATTAATTGTCTTAAGAGTCAACAGGGTACGTTCATATGTCTTCGGCATTCAGCCTGGCTGCACTGCAGTACTCAGCACTAAGGTATTAGCCAGGTGCATTACAAACACCAAGGTAGCAGATGACGACAAAACTTATCCCGGGGGATCTAATTCTGGTCATTTGTGCAGGCATAATGTGAGATGCTGAGTCACTGTAACCAGATCTGCCAAAAGGCCAAGAGGTCAACGAGGTCAAGAAACAGGACTTACCTTCCTGCCCCCTCAAAACTGGGATTTCAACTCTATTTTTCTTTGTATGAATTAGCAAAAAGACAAAAATGCAAGACAGCTTTGCTGCAAGCCTAGACCTGAGCAGCAGAGGAAAAAAACAAAACAAAACAGATTGCTTTCAATGACAATAGGGTAGTTATCCTGATGAAGTTAATCTTTGCTTTAATTTGTTGCCCAGCATACATTTTTTAAACATTCTGTACTAAATTAGCCAGCATGCACACAGTAATCAGACCAGTCAGTGATTTTCTCCTTTCACTATATACATACACAAACAGGAACACCACAAGATTGGACAAAGGAAAGCAATTTGTTAACCGGATATAGCTAGCAAGTAACATTTTTTTTCCCCTCTATTAATGTCTTTCCTGCAAATTCATAAGTGTGAAGACTTTCTTTCAAGGCTTGAAGAACTTTGCAGTCTTCCTGTGAAAAGGCTAACAGTAGCCACTGTAGCTGAAACGAGATAAAATTGGTTTAAAATCCATTCCAAGCAACAGTGAAACCGAGAAAAACGTAAATATAAATATAAATGCTTGTACTTCAATACAGGGCAAAGAGTCAATTTTGAGACAATTAGATGCACTGAAGTGGAAAGGTAGCTTGGGACCTGATTTTGAAACACTCAACTTCAGGTGAAAGAGGATGATCAGAATTGGATCCAACATTTCACATTCACTGACAGCTGGTACCAGAAATTCAGTATCTAAAGAATTAAAGTGCTTGCTTACTTCATTTGAAGAACTTTAGTTCTGTGTCAACACAGTCATAGAAAAGATCTACTACTTCAGCAGGATCCAGAATCTCTGTACGAGTAAGGATATCTTCCATTGCTTCTAAGCCTTGCTTTTCGAGGTCTAACATAATGCTCATCAGTTTCTGGCCCTTCTCCTAAAAGCATGAAATAACCAAAGTGAATTTAACCAGTAAAACCAGCTCATTATTTACCATTCTCTTCTGTTGCAGAGATGTTTTCAAGTACTTTTCGAAATAAGAAAGCTTGTTTAAAATATACACTATTTCTATTAATAGCTTTTTTGGATCATCATAGGCTAAAAGGAACAGTCCTGGATACTTGATGTTTTACGACTAATAACCAAGAAATAGTTGCTAAGATTAAAGCACAGAAGGTAGATGGAGCAAAAGATGGATAGAGGAAAAAGGTATATGATATGGGAAAGATGTAAAGCAACTTCTTATGCCTGAAAACCAGTGAACAAATCTGCACGAGAAGACTAGAAACCCTGAGCATTATACAGATGACTGTATGTGCATGTTTGTCCCTCAGATCATCACCTGCAAGACAACAGCTAGATCTGAAATGATGCATAATGTAACAGCAGTAAGAGTCCAGATAGCAGGAAAGGTTGCTTGCATCATTCTGGGCTACTTCTCTACATGATTCTGGGCAGAAAATTCGCTCCTGAAGAAGGTATCATTTTGTTTTATCCAGATGTTGCTAAAGTCTCTTCTTCATTGATTTATACTTAATGGAAGCATGCCATTTGTTTTGCTTGCAGCTTTCAAAATTGAATTCCAGAACCAAAAGTGGTTTCGCATGAGTGAGGGTTTCCAGAATTTATACTGCCATTTGTACAGAAAAACAATGCACCTAAGCTAAGCTTTGAGCTTTCAGGTGGTCAGTTATCATACCATGAATGTGGCTAAAAGTTCATTTTCTTTTTAAGGGAACTTCTGGTGCCACACTGTGGGACTTCTTATTTTAATAAAAACATACCAGTGTACTCCTTCTAAGTCTTCACTAAATCAGCATCTCACAAGAAAAGACTTTGATGAACGTTACGGAAGGCAGCAGTATACCGAGTCAGTGTTACCACAAAGGCCACACCTTTTAACTGAACCATTCCAAGGGATTAAAACCACATCTAGGCAAAACTGCATTTACATGAAGTTTGCGCTAGCAGAGGTTACCATAGGTACCTTAATGAGCAAGTTTGAATGCTGTAATGATCTTAGCAAGACTGACCTACTGCAAATATGCAGAGCTGACTGCTGCAGAGGAAAACTGCAGAAGAGCAAGCCCTCTGTGAAGGTATAGCATTACTGTGTGGGTCTCACACAAACTGCCTGAAATACCAATACCACCATGACCAGCATGCCCTGCTGATCCCACTGTTTTCTTCCTCCTCCCCATATACCTAGACAACGCTATACAGAACAAAGATAGCTAATAATACTTTAAATTCAAACTTGAACGTTTTCAAGAAAGGATGAGAGCGGAGCATGAAACTCGCATGGTGCTCTAACTCAAAGTAAGCCATGAACAGAGAGCTTTAAGGAAATCTATACAAGATTATAACGGTTTCCAGGTCCCACAGCTCTTACCTGATCACTCTCAAGGAGAGACCGGGCCCATTCATGCGCCTTGTACAATTCATGCCTGCGATCGGGTTTCTCCTGGAATCGAGGTATCTTTTTAGCAGGATCATCATCTCCAAAAGAAGGGGACTGTACTTTTGGTACTAGTTTTACATCATCAACAAAAATAAAAGGCTTAAACACGGACCTGAAAGAAATGAGAGTTACTGCTTGCAGCAGTCAGATTTTATGTACATCATTCAAATGTTCACCAGGCACAGCGTAGGTAATTCACCTACACCATCCACAAACTAGGTCAGAGAGTTGGTGCTGTCCAGAAGCAAAATAAATCTCTATGCTTTAAAAAAAAAAGCAAAGTCTGCCAATTATTGTAAGACTTCATTCACTGGGTTTACCTACAGCTTTCACTGGTCTCCTCCTCACCAATTCTGCTGTTACTTTAGAATAGTAGTATTGAGTTGGTGAAAAAAAATCTCAGCATTCAGCCTCACATCAGCTTTTTTGCCCTTGTTCATGCTGCCATCTCTCATCTCCCCACAGACAGAATTTCCATTAAAATCACACAAATGCAAATGTGTGATTTGTGTCCACGCAAAGCATGGACAATTACATAGCTTGCTCAATATCAGGACTTGGCATATGACCAGCAACACTGGCGAATTTCATGTAAGAAGGAAAAGAAAAAGACATGGCTAGCCATACTGTGACATCTTAAGCAACTTCAACACCTAATTTGGATCTGGACTTCATAGAGAGGAGAAATAAAAGAAACAGCATCTTAACTCCTGAGAATCTGAGAAGAGAATGTATTCTCATATGCATGGAGAAACTGCTTCCCTTTAGGTGCACATCAAAACAGCAGCCTGCATTCTGCAGAGAAGCTGTGAGAAGTGCAAGACATGCAAAAATGGTCATAGTGCTGCCTGCATACACTCAGCAGGTTCATTGCTGCAACTCTATCCATCGCTGTCATGAGGCCTGACTCAATACCTACAGTTAAAATAATGCACTTCTTTAATGCATTGGAGTATAAACGAAAGCAAGAAAGGCCTCTAAAGTGTTTTTTTGTTTGCTTGTTTTTAAACAGCCAGACTCTCATTCTTTAAAAAAAGAAAGAAATCTCACCAAAACTATTTGAAGCCTTGCTCCTTTTAATCCCAAACAATTTGCATCAAGTCAAATCAAAGTTTTGAAAAGCAAGCTTAAAATTATTTTATTCAATCTTAACATCTGAGTTGCGTAATCCAAGGCAGATGGAAAGTGCCTTTGGCATGGATGATTTCCGTAGCACTCGGTAGCACATAATGCTTAACCACTCTTACAGGAACGACCATCATCTGTTCAAGGACACCATTTTCATTTACTTCTCCCTATAACTTTTTTACCTCAATGCAAGGTAAACCTCCGAATAACTGAAGAAATATAGCTTAATATCTGTGATTCCCAGGTGAATTCTGTTTAAAACAGAAGATAAACTACATTATTTCTCTAACTATCTAGCCCATGCGTTCCCTTGTATTCTCAAAGGCATCCAACTATAAAAGACATCATTAGAGCAATGGAAATCAAGTTTCCAGTAAAAGAAGATATTTGGGAGTATCTTTTTGGGAGCAGCTTGGGAGTATTGTATATATTCTGCTCTGTTCACTTTTTGATGCCATACAAGGCTACCTAGAGAACTCCCATCTTCAACAGTTCAGCACTTTTTTCAGTTTTAAACCTACCTGTTCAAGAGAGGCAATAAATGGCCCACAAACTTCCTGTCTCAACAAGAATCCAGCTGGCTAGTAACCACTGGAGCAATAGCTCCTGAGTCTTCCCTAAAATGTGTTTATTCTAGAAGTTCTGAATCCAAGCAAGATCTCAAGCCTGGCCTTTCAATGCAGGGGTCCACTTAAGCTTGCAGTGAGATGCAGTTCAGTAACACAGTAACACGTCGGACTGCACATGACTGACTACTGATCGTCTTTCTGGTTAGAACATGCTTTTGAAGCACTTGCATATACTATAAAGACACAAACATCATGCAGTGTATTCATTGGAAAGCGTACGTGAAGATTTGCATTGCCTTTTTAAACAGTAACATTCCTAAACAGAACTGTAACTATGGTGCACTTATAGCCTAGTGACCAAAAAGTGACTTGAAAAACAGCTGTTCATAAAGTGCTGCCTAGTTTTCAGATAATGAAATTTTCAGATTTTAACCTCATGGCACAAATACACCCTTTTCACAGAGACCTAACTGGCTGGTCTGTAGGTCAGATACAAACTAGAGGTTTTTCAAGGACATCCATCTCCTCCTTCTAACAGAGGCCTGTCAAAAATAGCTAATCAAAGTGTCACATTAATCCAAGAGCATTCTGTACTAAGATGTCTGTTTCTTGTGCTTGAGTTTATTTGCACGCTAAGCTTTCATTATTATTTTCTTTCTACGTGTATTACTGCCTTCACGCTGACAAAACTGACAGAAGAAGAAAAGTTAAGTACAATTAATTACCCAGAAAATAAGCAAGAAATTCTAACTCGGGATTACTGCCTAGGTTATTTTCACTTCACTTTAAGAATGAAACACCTTGAAGTCTAGAAAAACTAATTGCTTTATAAACTACAAACATAAAGTAATTTAGATGCTCATCAATACCTTGAGGAAAACTTAGCTTCTTTTATTGAACCTGTTCAGTAATGAAGATGTTATCCTAAAAGGCCTTGCTTCCATTGCATATCCCTTTCTGATGACCAAAGACAGCCCACTAAACAAGCTGAAATATCAGTTCACATACAAAGTTATCTACAGAGTAACTGGGTGGAACGCACCAAAAATTTGCCAGAGCACCTTTTGTTTTTCACTGTCTACTCAGAATTTCTTCTTTATCTATATTCAGAAAAGTCTTATCAATATATCCCAAAATCTGACCAAAAACCAGAATGAGTATATAGTAGATGATAGGCAGGGTGTTTGACAGGAATTAATTCACTGCAATTCTGCCTTGTCGGAAGGCTGTTTATGGTTCCAAATAGCTGCTACCCATAAATCCTTACTACTTCTTCACTCCTCCCATCCTAGAAATCTTCCAATGTGAAATAATCCACAGGTCTATTCATAAATAATCTCTTTGGAAATGGAAAGAACAGCCAGAGAAAGAAGTATCATGCTGCAGTCTGGTATAGAGATGTTTCTCTTCATCTTCACAAGGAAGGCTTTAAAATTGGAGCATCCCCTATAGACTCTGTTAATTGAAGCTTATATAACAATAGCTCATCTTTCAACATCCTCCACAAAAAAAAAAAAAAAAAAAAAAAAAAAAAAATCTGCGTCCCCAGAGAGCACTCATTGGTCCCAGTTTCTTGTTCTCCAAGCTGAGATGTAACAGTGCAATATCTTTCTGATCCTGCCTGCCTACCCCGGAAGTTGCATTAATTAGCCTCTCTGTTATCATCTCTTGACCCGGTGCTCCTCTCATTACATCCCTTCCTCTTCCAACCTCAGATGACCAATAGGGAAGACAGCAAAGAGCCCCTTCAGCAGCGGGAAATGTTCCAGCCAATGGAAGCTCTGCTAATACAGAAAAGGCAGCACACATCTTACCTATTCTGCAAGAGAAGGAAATAATCCCACATTGGCTTTCTCATGAAAGGAAGTGCAATAAAATGTACCTTCCTAGTAGCTTCTAGGAATTGACAATTACTTTGAAAGCTATCTTTGTGTCACTGTAATTTTGGATTCTGCTAGTGTTTGGAACAACCCTATGGTTTCACTCAGCTTTCCATTTTGGGAATCTTATTGGCTAAAAGTGTCTCTAGAAAAAAAAAAAAAAAAAACAGTACAGGATGGAAGACTCTATTCAATTCCAATTCTGAAAACAGAGCTTGTTTAACACCTTTCAAACCATCATCTACCCTGCACCCAGCGGACCCCAATGCTGTAGCTTACCTTGAAGGGTCTGGCGTGCCAGTGAAGTAATGAACACATGGAAAACTAGGGTCCTGAGGCAGAACAGACACTATGCTAGCTGTAGTAAGGAAAGATTCAGAGTCCACACAGACACCACTATCCTTGTCACGCAGGACATCAATCATAGTTTGTGCAGAAACATCACCTATATGAGGGAAAAAAAAAAATCCTGAGCGTTCGGTGGCTTGGACCCCAGGGAAGGATTTTATTCTGGAGGGGTTTGGCTTAGTTTGTCCAGTGACACTTGGTATGGCCAAATCCCAGTTAACAGTTTAACAATGTAAATCCAGAATAGGCTTACCTATCAGTAAAAGAAAACAGCTGGAAGCATTAACTAGGCATTACAATTACTGTGTAGAGAGAAATCTCATTTAAAAGGTACTTTTCAGGAAGGCTATCCTGTCTGTAATACTGCTTCAGCAATCACTGTGAAAAGATTACTTGCATAAAACACCTAATTTTCCTTTAAGAAGCTACCTCACCCAAGTTCAGACAGAATAGCAACATCCTCATCTTTCACTTCTTATCAATTTCCATTAGTTCTCAGTCAAAATACTGAACAATCATCTTACATTCATTAGGTCTAGCCTAGACACAGAGATTTTTATCCAAACCTGCAAGAAACTCCTATTTTCATGTTCCTTCCTGCACACACCTTATCACAACTTTCTACCCATGGCACCTCCATGTTATCTTGCACTAGAAACAAGCAGGGCTTCTTTACACATCAACTTCACAAACCTCCCCCTTATGCGTGTGAGTGCCTCAATCCACCAGGAGACATGGGATGTCCCAGCAGGGCTGTAAGATTTGCAGCCACAGCCATCTGTCCATAAAGATCCTCAGAACTATTATCCAGGTTTATTAAGACCTTTCACCTATGGTCCTTCACGCTTCTTTTATCTGCCTCTCACACGCAAACTATGCTCCAAGTAATTCTATAATATTAGCAGGAACCTACGTTGCAATAAACATTTTATCTCTACTCTACACAATTCTTGATATTTGTCAATATATGAAAATACTAAAAAATATGGTAAACTCACATCTTTACTAAAGGAATCTTCATAAAAAGATGATTTGTACCATTTTTCATACATTAAAGAGCAGGTATCTGTCAGCTATGCACTGCTACAGGCTGGTCATATTCTAACTACTTTGGCCAGCTACAGTCATTAATTTCAGTCTGGAAGTAAACTCTTTATTTGACTGAAGGCAATTGGCACATTGTCTGTTCTGGCAGCTTAGTTCCACTCAACAGTGGAAAAGGGACTTCAGTTCACAATTAAATAGTGCTTATCTTCCTTAAACTATGTTCTGAATTCCTCCCCCCAAATCCTAAATATTCCAAAATACAGCATTCCCTGAGATCAAGCTTTCATACATGAGACTACTTGATGCTACAAATACAGTATTTAAAAAAAATTTAAAAAGGCCAATGTATTTGCATCAAAGTACATCGTGCACAGTGGAACGAGAGCAATGCAAGCTATTTTGTAATTTCAACCCTCTTAATACAAAATTGGGAGGGACATTAAGGGCTTCATCCTAAACTGAAGCAAGTTTAGGAACTCTCTTCGGTTCTGGTCTTCCTTACCATATGCTTTACATATAGAGGTATCCTTCCCAGTCACCTGTAGTTCTAGACTGATGGTGGAAAGCAGTAGTGAAAAAAAATCCAGCTGTATATGCAAAAAATAAAAACCTGGTTCACACTTACCACTTTGCTTTTCCAGGCTCTCCCTTCCAGAACAACAGGCTAAATGGTCATCAGCAAGAGAAAACACTTCAGAAAAATTGAAGTCTGAGTCTCCATTCCACCAGCCTTGACTTCTCACGTAATCCCTTAGTTCAGGATGCTCAGCATCAATTTTTGTTGTTAGTGAAAGCTGATTGCAAATGCATTTCACCCCCTCTACAGAAAGAGCCACATATCACAAGAGAGTATTAATACAGTTCTTATGGGAGTTGCTAGAAGGACCAAGTAATTGCAATTAGGAAACAAATGAAAGCATCAGTTAGGATGTACATTTAATATGACTGCATAATTACACATACAGTTACCATTCACTGCAGGTTGCAAAGCTCAATCCTCTGCCCTATTTAGATATTTACACTGCCACGTGATAAATAGCGCTGTTCGGTCAGACAGCAGTTTCACAGTCCCTCCATACTCCACATACATGACCATGAAGTAAAAGAGGTCTCCAAATGCCACAAGGCATACCTAAACACTGAGAAGATGCCGGCCTTATTTTTCTGTCCAGTGGAACAGCTGCAATAAGACTCGAGGCCTAATTTGATTCAAAAAAACATAAGTCAGCCAAGCTTCATTCAGATTAATGAACCCTCTTTGTCTCCTACCTTAAAAGTGAAAATATAATTTGGGAAATGTTTTGAAGCTTACTGATTGCTTTAAGCTTCCCAACTGAAAAATAATTTTATTGTAAGCAGCAAAAGAGAGGGTTAAGTTGAAGAAGTTCATTTTTAATCTTACATTTCAAAATGGCATGAAATAAAAAGGAAGCATGAGCAACAAAGAACATTTAAGTGTTTGGTTTGTTTTTTAAACTGCTTTTCTCAAAAATACTGCAGTGCTCATATCCATATAGCTACTGCATGACTAACAAACGGTGCCAGCTGCAGATATGCCTCAGAGAGAATAAAGTAAACGCACAGGAAGCCAAAGAAAGAGCTGATAAAGCAAACCTGTAAACTAAAGTAAAGCCAGATTCTGGAATTTGGCACAGACTTTTTCTTAAACAGAAACCAAAGCGGTATTTCTAAGTTATTAATTAATACTGCCTCCCACAAAAGTAAGCTTGCTTTTCTAATGTCACATACGTTCTAATCAGGAAGAACTACATTAGAACGTTATGTGCATAAGTCTGAGAAAGTTACTGCCATTCAGTTCTGATTTGTACTAACTCACTGACAGTGTGCTCATGCTTTCAAGCAGTGTGCCTTCCAGAGATTTTTCTTGACTTCTGGGATAAAAACATTTGAGTTCATGTCAAGCTAGCCAAGCTACTCATTAAAAACTCTAACTCTAACACTTAGTAACTGGTGTAAAATAGCATTTCATGGTTTTGATCCCTTTGAGGGGGACAAGTTTATCACGCAGATTAATTTATCTATTCAGACTGAAGAATAGCAACAGGATGAATTTTAAAGTGTTTATCTTTACATTACTGTCACAAAAAGTTGCTTGATAAACATGTGCTTTAAGCTTTACAGAACTATAGCAATTAGGAAAGAATAATTCTGAGGAGAGTCAGGAAAAAAAATCCCTTCCCACTGCTGAGAAATGACATTTTTTCCTGCTTTAACAGCATCCACACATTCATTTTTCAAGGCATAAATACGGCTGCAGTAAAGAACCTCCTGAACGAAGTATGAAGTACACAGTTCTTCCATAGGCAGCAGCATCCCCTTTCATCCTGTCAGTCTCAGCAGACTACAGGAAGGAGATGGAAAGTAGTCAATTTAATCTGCTGCTCACAAGGACCCCTGGAAGAGAAACGTGCTGGTGAAAATGAGAGCAGAGTTGCAGTACCACTTCAAAAAGATACAAGCTGCAGATGAAGTCAACAGCTTACTTGCTGGCAAGTAGCACATGAAGGTTATATACTGCTGATGTAGCTAGAAAGGTTAAGTGAAAAACACTTCAAACAGCAGCCAGGTAGGTCAGTAGAAGACAGCTGTCATTTCATAACCCTAGTAACAGCTGACAGCTGGCCAAAATTTGGATCTCATCAGGGCAGCATTATCAATCTTCTAAGTTTGGGACCTGTTTGCACTGGAAGATTTCCTCCATTTTGTAGATATTCTTGAAATGCAAGCTTTGCTCAGCAAAACATCATTCCTGCAAAGTAAGCTGATTTATATCTAATAGTATGAACTGACAACAGGCCACCATACAACATTATACAGCCAGCTGTTACTTCTTTGCTTTCATACATTCAATAGCATTAAACGTTCCTCCTATCTGTATCTGCTACCTCCGACTTTCAATGAAGGGGTACTGAAAAGAGAACTAACTGGATGTGTCATAGCTCAAAGCTGAGATGATAAAAATCCTCTTAAACCATTTGATTTTTTTTTTAATTCATTCAAACGTGTGTGTAATTTTTATAAAGCTCTTTCCTTACAAAAATAAAAATCCCTTCAAAACTAAAAATGATAACCCAGAGCACAAAAAATACATGCCTTAGACAGTATATTAACACAGCACATGTATTCTACAAAGTTTTAAGTAAGTGCAGCCACAAAGTCAATGAAATTTAGAAGTCACTATGGAAGCTCTGGCTTTGCACAGAGAAAAAACAAATGACCTATTAAAGAGGAAAAAAACTTTTGTCCTGCAGTGTTAGATAAGAAATGGGAATATGAGGGGCCTATATCTATTGCAGTGAAGCAGTCAGGAGCAGACCATTCAGTTTACCACTGCTGTGGTTTAACCCAGCAGGTAGCTCATAACCACACAGCCGATCACTCATTCTCCCCCCTCCCAGTGGAATGGGGGAGAGAATCAAAAAAGCAAAGTAGAACTTATGGGATTGAGATAAAACTATTTATAGGGAAACTATTTATAGAGAAAAAGAAAAAGGAAAATAATTATGACTACATATATAGATAGATATATAAATGTACATAACAAGTGATGCACAAAGAATTGCTCATCACCTGCCAACCGAGGCCCAGCTAGACCCTGAACAGCAGAAGAGAGCCCAATTCATCTGCTTAGCAGAAGAGGGCCCAATTCATCTGCTTCAAAACTCCTTCCGCATGATGTCATATCGTATGGAATATCTCTTCAGTCAGCTTAAGTCAGCTGTCCTAATCCTGTTCAATCCCAGTTCCTTTGGCCCTTCACTGTGAATGGCCCTGGCTCTGTACAACACTGCTTAGCATCAACTATAAACATCAGTGGGTTATCAACATTGTTCTTCCTCACAGAACCAAAACATAGCAACATACCAAACACTGAGGAAAGCAATTTTGTCCCAGCTCAAACTAAGACAACCACCTACACGTAAGCCCTTTTCTCAAAGCCATTAGTGCTTATCCTACTCTCAGTATTTCAGATTAGTAATAATAATTTCTGCATTAACTACGCTGAAAAGATTCTTGACACATTCCAAGCAGTAAATAAATCTGGGGAAACACAACATCTATCAAACATAAAAATGTAAACATAATGATTATGTAGCTTACGTATACAGGTAACATATTCTCCAACCTGACAGAAAATGCTGTTACATTAACCAATGTAAATCAATGCCTAAAAGCTGAAAGTAACAGAAAAATTAAAAAAAAAAAAAAGATTAAAACTGATGTTTTAATCAAACACCTGCATGAATTACTTAAACTCAAGCACTTTAAGACAATTCTTCCAAAACAATTCCAAAACAATAATAAACATTTATTATGAACTAGGCTTGCTGTGAGTGCTGAACTGACCTGTGATTTTTTCAGCTGCCCAGTACTTTCCAGATGTCTCCAGTACCCAGGCTTCATTTCTGTCCACAATCAGAAATGCACTTTGGAAAGCATGGCACGAACTTGCGTCTTCATAGTAATTTCCTCCTTGCCCATGCTCTTCCAACAAAGCAACTATTACATCCAATGCTTCCTTGGCCGTTGAACCTCTTTCTAGGCCAAGTCTGTATGAAAAGAGCAAGACATTTTCAAGCAGACATATAACAGTGAGATGTCTAAGTTATTCATTTTGAACAGCAGCACTGATCTGCTATTAAAACA